>KN805472.1:5427-33769 GCA_000818945.1 Schizochytrium sp. CCTCC M209059
GGCGGGTGGGCGGGCGGGCGGGCGGGCAGGCGAGGCGAGGCAGCGCGGGCGACGCGGAGACGGCCTCCCTGAGGAGAGGCCGACTCGACCCCGCCCGCCTGCCTCCTGAAGAACGCCGCTGCCGCCCGAGGCCGCGCTGACTTGCCGACCCGGCCTGCCGCCTGCTGCCTGCTCTGTGCGCCCTTCGCGGCCTGCCGGTACCGACGGCCGCTGGCGGCGAGCGCGCGAGGTCCGCGGGCGTGGCTTTCTCGCCCTTTCGGCCTCTTCTTCTCCGTCTTCTCCGTCTTCTCCGCCTCGAGCGAGGCCTTCGTTCGCACGCGTGCTCTGCGTAGCCGGCCGGGCAAGCGGCGCGTGCCGAGGTTGGTCAGACCAGGTCTCTCGCCAGGCCGCTCGCCAAGCTCAACCGAGGCGCGCCTCGTGCCTTGCTCGCTCACGGTTCTCAGTGTGTTGTGTCTCTTTTTCCCCTCTCTTGTTGGTGCGAGTGAGCGAGGCCTGTGAGGAGCGGCAGCGTGCCTGACGCGGCGAGCAGGGCCAGGGCTGGCAGGGCTGGCCGGGCTGGCTCGGCCGTTCGACACGGAGGTACTTGGCTCTCGAGCGCAAAAAACAATGGCCGGCAAAGTCGTGCAAACAACAGGCGTGGTGCTATGGGAGCGCGAGGACATCTGGGAGGTCACGAGCGCCACAGGTCTCGTGGCGGCCATCATCGCAACGCTCGTGCTCTATATTATCGTTATGGTCATCATGGCGAAAACGAGGTTTCGATGGTGGATGCTGCCTCCAGTAATTATCGCAAGGAGAAAATGGCTCATGCCATGGATCAACGTCAGAGACCGCGGCGCGAGCAGTTTACGCACGCTGCACTACAGCATCATCGCCTGGAAGGGTGTCGTCAAGGCCCTCCTTGCGGCGCTCGCTGTCAGTGTCGCACTTATGCTCTACTATTCGTCCTCGGACAGCGTTTGGGGCAACTTTCGCCAGAAACCGCTGGCACTCGTCTCCCTGGGGCTCTACCTGCTCACCGTAATCGCGCTGGTCTTGTTCTGGAAAACAAACCTATGGAACATCTCGACGCAGATCCGCGTGCTCTCCTTTGTGCCGCTCTCGCTTAATCTCATGGATACGAAAGGGCATTCGTGGTGGGCGCCCCAAGACGCTCGCGAAAAAGTCTTGCGCCAAGTTCTTGCCATCCTCATTTCCCTAGGGCTCATCTTCGTCACAATTACGAATCTCTTTCTCATCCCTTTCGGCGAGTGCGAGGGGGAGGACATTTCGTGGATGTTCACAGAATGCAACAAAACATGGACCTCGCACACGCGCGCGGCGCATGATAACTACATGCAAGACTCGACCTGGCACGTGGGGTCAAACTGGATCTTCATCCTATTCAACTCAATCTTTGTCATCATGACTGCTTTCCTCATCGACCTCTACGTCCACGCGGGCGTTGACCTCGTCGTTGAGGTTCAAACACGCGTTGCACAAAGTCTCATGCGTTATGGCGTAAATGCACACCAACTTGCTATGGCGGCAACTGAGACCGACGACGCCACCGGGTCGCTCGCGAGCGCGCGCGACATCGATACACAGCTCAATGAGCGAGCCCCCACCGCGCAGGAGCGCGTCGACGTGCTCATGAACATGGACAGTCCTCGCGAAGACAGTCTGCTGCGCGCGACTTCGAGCCTTCACAATAACGACGAAGACAGGACAAGCGACGCCAAAGACCGCAACGGCGGCACACACAGCATCGATAATGATGGCAATGCATCGCCTCACATCAAGAAGGCGGACTGGGACGCGCTCCCCGGAATCAACGCCCCAATACGCGTGCCCCTTTCGAGCCCTGACGGCCGCGAACTCATCGACAAAGAACTTGCGCGTGCGTATAAGATTCTGAAAAACTTTGTTTGGAAACAAATGGGCGACATGCCGGGTCTGCAGCGCGGCGACGCAGCGGTGACCATCGAGGGCATTGCAAGGCAAGAGTCGCTGCACAGGTCTGTCGACAAGTCTCGACCACCAGCGCGCGTCATTCGAGCCTCCAAACCGTTTTGCGAACAAAACTACATGGACAAGCTGCTGCATGCCTACATGGGTATTTTGCGCGCTGGCATGATGATTTCATACGGAGCCTCCGTAACGGTGCTCCTGATGCACGCTGTGCTTCATCTCGTTCTCACGCAACGCACCGTGGCGTTTTTCCAGGCCGTCGGCATTCTCATGACCGACTCGATTCTTCTGCTCAGGTTTGCGGAGAGTACGAAGATGCGCACCAAAGTCCAAGCCAGCTCGCGCTATGCGCGCATAAGCCGTGCCAAACCTTGGCATATTGCCAGCATATCGCTCTTGTCACGCATCGTGCTCGTAAGTGTTCCCAGTGACGCCTGGTTTATTGGCCAAGCGTGTCTTTACACCATCGCAAGCATCTATCTGGGCAGAGGTCTTGCCTCAGAGTATATGTCGAAAAAGTCCACGGGCGGGACGGGCCGCAGAACTGTTTTGCGCGCAGTTCCCCGGGTCCGCGGCGTTGGGTCTCTCTTTCGGGTCCTATGGCTCTCGAGCATCGTGTTCTTGCGCGAGATCCTCTTTGCTGTGTTTCTCGTTTACTTTGGAGGGCTCACATGGCTGCTGAGCTCGCCAACGCTGGACAATGCCATGCGACTCGGCGTGCAAGAGAACAATGGGGGCTATGTTACCATCTGGATCCTGGAGGACGCCGTCCCGCAATACAAAATTGGCGTGCTGGCTTTGCTCATCGTTTGCAACTTTTGCGCTGGCTTTCTCGCTTGGCACTATTGGCTGCGAATACGGGGTAAGCGGCCTCTACACGTGTTGAGCAATCTGCGCCTTGCTACGCAAGTGCTACTCACATTTTCGGGTGTTCTGGCGCTTGCCATTTACAGTGCATACTTCATCTCGTATGATATGTTCGCCAAGTCCGAGAAGTTCTCCATTTTTGGCACCGTCGCAACAATGCTTCCCGTGACGTTCGTCGCCATGTATGTGCACGAGATCTGGGTGCGCGATGACTTTCGCTTTTGGCATCCGCTTCCCAAGCGCGTTATTCTACCAGCGAGCGCAGAGCCCTTCGACGAGCACACCATCAAGTTGCGCAACTATGCGGCCAAGGTCAAGGCCGCGCGCCGGCTCATCTGGCGTCGTAATGCAGTGGTGGTGGCCGGCTCCCTTTTCGTAATTTCAGGTTTTGCAGCCTGGGGCACCTCTCTTGCCTACGAGATTGAGGAACTTGACACAGAGTTTGCCATTCTCTTTCCCTGTGCGACCTTTGCTCTCCTCTGCGGCGTTCTTGGCGCCAAACTCTGGTTCAATACGCTCCAAGTCTCGAGTGGTCTCGTGTTCTTCTTTGTGCTGCTCGTGTCCACAATGTTGGCATCCTACGTTGTTGGTCTCGAGGAGGTCATTACCTCACGTGGCACCGCCTACAATGACTTCCTCGATGTGATTGGCTTCTTTCTGCTGCTCGTCCCTGTCTTCATTACCGGTGTTGGTTCGATGCTCGTTTTCCGCGATGAGCACTTCAAGCTTAACTGGTTCGTTATAGCAGCCGCGACCTCGTGCGTACTGATCTTGTTGGGACTCGGCTCTTGGTTTGCGATCCGTTTCTCTGCTTTTGGCGCCATTTTCTACTACCTGTGTCTGGTCATTGTCTTTGTGTTGGCTTGTATCTGGCTGTGGTGGCATTCCTCGCGCATCGACAGCGACAAGAGTCTGCGCCCGACGCGTCGTTGGCTCTGGGTCGTTGTCGTCTTTGTGATCGTACTTTGCGCGCTTGGTGCGTGGGATCTCGGGACGCAGCAAAGCGTCATCATTGCTGACGTCTCGGACCCTCTGTATGGTGTGAGCTACTTTCTCGTTGCGTATGCCCTGGCGTTTGTCTTCACGACCGTCTTCATTCTCAGCATTAATCGTGATCTGGTACGCAAGTCAACACGTCTGTCCCCTGCGCCTTCATTGCTTGGGCTTCCGGCGATTGCCTTCAAAGTGGAAAATCGTGGAGGCGAGCTTTACAAGTACAACAGTCCGGTTCTCTGGGTCATTGGAGTGCTCTTTTCGCTGCAGCTTCTGGGCTTTAGCATTACCTGGACCGTGCAGCCCAATGCGGGCATTTCCATGACTTCCGTGGCCATTTGCCTACTTGAGATCTACGCGCTGCACATGTCCGTGGAGCGGTCGCTTCATTTTCGCAGCAATCTGCTCGAAATTGATGATGTCTCCGAGCTTGACACCATCTTTGAGCGCATTTTGCGCGAATCTGTCGATCGCTGTCTGCAAATTTCCCAGCAAGCAATGATGGCGTCCTGGCTCCAGATCCGCCGACCGCGCCTCGACGAAACGAACGAAGGCGAAGCGGTTTCGCCGCGCAGGGGGGCTGAGGGGACGCAACATTCTCGGAAAAGAAGTCGTTTTTGGAAAAGCAAGCGACGGCGGATGCGTTCGCCTCGCTCTTTTCTGAGGGCCGAAAGTCAGATTCCCACGACATCTGCTCCAGGAAAGGCACGTCTCGTTCCACTTGTATCCAAGTCGATGCCAGGCTTATCACGGCCGACCTTTCCCTCGGCAAGCCCGAATGATGTTGAAGCGGGCCAATTTGGGTCCAGCTTCTCGCTGAATAGGCCGCAGGGCGAAACAGACGACCAGAGTGCTAGCGAATTAAGAGTAGACGATGACAACGACACCGGAGAGGAGCAGCACTTTGATGAACTTGACGCAGACGCGTCCGCGGATGAGGATGAGGAACACGATGAAGAGCAAGAGGGGGAGGAGATCATTATTAGCAACGCTAAGGCGCTCGTCGAATACTACGAATCCGTCGCAGAATGCGACGCCGAGTACGAGCGATTCCTTCATGATGGCTGCAAGTATGATGCTCTCTTCAATGTGTTATTTTGGATGCGGACAACGCAGGTTGTGCTGGAACAGCGAGCGACATGCAAACGTGTCGTTTGGACGCCGCTTTCGTCAACGCACGGTGGAGATAGCGTGAGCACCGGTTCGGGGAGCTCTGGGCGTGGTGCGCCTCAGATAAGACACTCAAACTCGCATGCCTCGCCGGAAGATGCTGGAATCCTCGATGATACGCGCAAGGTCATTCCTCCGAGCGCGCTCGGAAGCCATTCACACGCTGAACGAGTGCCCTACATGGGCAACTCGACGCCGTATCGGCTACCGTCTCTGGAGGTCAACATCGCAAACATCAGTTCCTCCCGAGAGCACATCTCCAGCGATGCAACTGTGCCTTCGGCTCACGCACCGCTCGCAAAGTCTCTCGATCAGTCAACAGCTACGCAGGCGTCGTCGTCGTCGTCGTCGTCGAATCCGCCCGCGACCTCCTTGTCCACGCTCAAGAATCTCAAGTTCTGGAAAGGGGGTCGTGGTCCGTTGCGCGCTGCGTCGAGACGATCGTCTTCGACCGTCGCGCGGTCTGCGGCCGATCTTCGTAATGCCGGCCGCCTGCGCTTGGCGCAGACGGTGAGTAATCGAAAAGGATTGATTGCCAGTCAATATGAGCGGCACGCAGTACCCCATGAGAGTCCACGCGATCAGCAACAACAACAGCACCACCATCAGTACTCTCGTGGTGGCCTGCGCACGAATAGCGAGCTCAACGTCCTCGCTCATGAGTGGAAGCACCTCGACGACGATATGTTGTGGACGCAGTTGCAGTCAATTGTTCAGCATAGCGGGCGATGGAGCGACCCCGAGTTCCCGGCCACGAACGCGAGCTTATTTCTTGACTGGAACGACGAAGATTACGAGGAATATCTGGACGATCTTGATGAGGATGACATTCGCGGAGCTGTGTGGTGCCGACCAAGCGAGTTTCTTCCCAATGAAGTGGCGAGCGCGATGAAGCTTTCTCTTTGCGTGAAGCCCTCTGGAAACGTGTATGACCCAACAGAGGTCCTCCAAGGCGGAACAGGTGACTGCTGGCTCTTGAGTGCAATGTCCGTGGTCGCGCTTTTCCCACGTTTGCTCGACGATGTGGTGGTGACCAAGCACGTTGCCGAAAAAGGAATTTACCATGTGCGACTCTTTCTGGACGGCAAGTGGGAGAATATTCTCATTGATGACCAGTTCCCGTGTTCGCTGGAACAGAGCCTTGAGTTTGATCCAAATGATGAGTCCAAATCTCTACGATTAAGTGATAGGCCTCCGGATGTCGTGCTCAAGCGCCCGCAGGACGACTACGATCCCAACGAAGTGCGCCGTCTACCCTTACCGCAGTACTGTCGTTCACGAACAGGCAATGTGCTGTGGCCAATGCTCATTGAAAAGGCGTATGCAAAGCGTTTTGGTTCGTATGAGGCGCTCAATGGTGGTCACGTTCACTCGGCGCTCGTAGACCTGACGGGCGGCCTTTCGCAGGTGTTTGCTTTGCACGAGGACGTCGAAGTTGTCATGTCCGGTGCACTTTGGGACAAGCTCCTCGAGTTCAAGAGTCGTGGGGCATTGCTTGCCGCTGGATCGCCAGCGCCGCCGATGGGAGACTCGAACCAATTTGCTGATGGCCAGCTCGCCACCGATCGTAATGGCATCGTCCACGGGCACGCATATTCTATCGTGGATGTGATGGACGAGTCGGATTACAATGGCAAGCACAAGCTGCTACGGTTACGCGACCCATGGGGCATCTCGCGTTGGAACGGGCCGTGGTCTCGCAAGGACCGCAAACGCTGGACGCGACGAATGCAGCGCCGTCTCAAGTACGAGGTGGATGCGGCCTCGCGCGTTGACGGCCTGCGTGAAATTTTGACCCAAATGGAAAGCGAAGACGACGCCAACGAAGACCCTCTCGGATCGCTACCCACAGGCTTTGAGTCAGACAACACGTCGAGACCTTTTGGATCCCCTGAGGAGGGCGACTTTTGGATCTCGCTCGAGGACTTTGTCGCCCGCTTCCAATGGCTCTACGTGTGCCAGATTTTCGACAAGGAAAAGTGGGTGCATCGATCCATCAGCGACGAGTGGAAGGGTTTTACCGCGGGCGGCCCGCCGAATCAACCGGGCGCTTACTACAATCCGCAGTATGGCTTTCGACTGCAGGAGTCTGTGGCGCGAAAGCTTGCGCCGCACCGTGCTTTGGGGTGTGGGTCAGGGAAGCTCGAAACTGTCACAGTCTTTTTTTCCATCTCCAATCTTCAAGAGTCACAGTCGAGTCATTATCGAAGCAGTGGGCCGTTGGGCGAGACGGACAGCGGCGGTTTTTCCGGTGAGCCGACGGGAATTGATCCTTTTGGCCAATATGAAGATGCTGCTCGTGAGAGCGGGCGAATTTACCCGTTCATGTCTCTTCTTCTCCTCAATATTGATGGGAAGCGGCTCAATGGAGAGCTGGCTGCCAATTCTGTGGTGGCAAGCACGGGCAAGTACAAGGATTCGCGGGATCTCTCGTTTGAGACAAAGCTTCCATGCACGTCAGACATTACGTACACGATTTTCCCCTCGCTCTTTCCGCGAGGCAAAGAGGGTGCTTTTCGCATCAACATATACTGCGAAACGGGCTTTGAACTTTTTCGACTGCCCATGGACGAATCTGCAATTGTTTAATTTAAACATTTGTCAAGTTGCAACAAACAAACGAGCCGAAGAAAGCGGCCAATCATTTTGCTTTTGGATGAACAAATTAATTATAGCCTAATGCCTTTGTTTCGTGATCTTGTCGACTTTTCTAGAATGCGTGCAGCGGGGTAACAGCAGCATTAGCAATAGGTCTGTCTCATTCGCTCATTATCCAGAACACAATAGGTCTATGCATCGTTGAAGACTGATATGTAGCGGAGAAACAAAAGCATTTAATAAAGCTCTACCTCATGTGTGGGTCAGATCAGATCAGATCAGATCAGATCAGATCATAAGCGGCTAAGCGAGGAGGTCGGATGGAACGCGGCGGAGCGCACTGTGAAACTGATCAACGAGATCCTCGTACAAGAGCTCTAAATTCTGTTTGAGGTTCTCGCGAGGAAGATCCTGGACGCCCTCGAGGTTAAGCGCGAAGATGCGGCGTTTCAGCGCGAGACGAAGCCTGCGCAAAGCCGTCTCGTCTTTGGACTTTTCGGCGCGGTGTAGCATAAGCATGTCAAAGCAGCGCTGTGCCTGCTTGCGTGTGATTTTGACAGTTTTGCAAACCCTGTCTCGAGAAGCATCGCCCATGTGATTGGTGTTCTTCTCATCGGTCGTGTCTTTCGGCGAGACATCCTCAAAGAGGTTGTTTTCGAGACACAGCGAGAATTCCACGGCATCGCGCAAGCGCACAAAGGCCGGGCAAGGTTCTTCCACGTTCACCTCGTGGACCTTGGGATCGGCAATGGCTCGAAGATATATTTGTTTGACGACACGCTGGCCAATGCCTTGATTCTGGAGGGCGGGTAGCACAACGACCTGGCAAATGCGCCATGTGAGCGGGTCCTCTACGCGCATGGGATTGTGGAATTCAAAAAGTGTAAGGAAGCCGATGATGAGGGGCTGCAAAGCGTCTCGTATCACGTAAAGCGACCAGCGTGGGTCCTCGGCGTCAGTTTGTTGCGCGGTCTCAATCCACCAGAATGACATGGCTTGCAGCCTACTCATGAGAATGCGGCGCTCCTCATTGGAGCAAACTTCTTGGCAAAGCAAAAGCTCGTCGGTATCGGTGGACGAAATCGTCGTAGCGCCTTGCAGTCCCGATTCTGCGTCTGCCTGCTGGTCCTCAGCCTTCCACTTGGCAAAAACAGCGGGGTCTTCCGTGACACTCGCTTTTTCACCGTTGATTGGCAGGAGACCGCTGTCTCGAACCATGTCAATAGGTTCCTTGTCGATCTCCCAGGTGGGCTTGCGCTGGCTCGCAGGAAGAGTGCCCTCGTGCGAGACCTGAAACAAGAGGCGCCATCTTTTTGTATAGGAGAATTTGGCTTTGAATCCTTTGTAGCCCAAAAGGTACTTGTCGCGAGTGAAGACCTGGTGCGTGAAGAGAGGCGTCATTGTGCTCTGGGCGCCGTCCACTACGATCTCCACACAGTCCTTGACCACGTTAACATACTCTTGGGGGTAGTCCTCGGGCAAGATGCGGTTGCCTTCGTCGTCCAAGTTGTCCTGTTCATCCTCATTCGTAGCGTCTTGCGAATCTGCGCCCGGGGCGTTAGCCGCTGCAGCTGCAGCAGCCAAGACTGCCTCGAGACTTTGTTGTTGCTGACCGCCACGTGCTCCGGCAGCAGCAGCAGTAGTAGCAACAGCGGCGGCGGCAGCAGGAGCCGCGGTGGGAGCAGCAGCAGGAGCGCCGCCGCCCATGAGACGCTGCATGACGCTGCTGAAGATGCTGCTAGCGGCCTCACGCTCGCCCTCTTCCCCGGTGCGCGGCCGCTTGGCGGCGCGGGCCTCTTCGCCATTCTCGCTCATCGCGCCTTGCACGCACGCGCTCTACAGCGCAGACGGCAGTGCAGACCAACGCAAAAGTTCGTAAATTTGCCAACTGCTTGGGCTCGACCGCCTAACCACCGCGGAAGACGATGGAAGAGAGATAGATACCAATGAAGATGAAGATGAAGATGAAGATGAAGATGATGGGTTTTTATTCGGAGCACAGGCATAAGCAAAGCTAGGCCTAGCATTTATTTGAGCGAGCAAATGATTGAGTAGATGGATGGATGGATGAATGAATAAAGACAAGATGATTAGGGGATGGATGGATGCACGCACGCACGCACGCACGTACAGAGAGCGTTTGCAGCTTTGTACATGCATGCATTGTGGAAAGAATTTCCAGAGCCCAGTCGAGAAAGAAATGCAAGAAGATTTTATTTCTCCAGGGAGAAACATACACATGCGTGCGCGCGCTTTCAGGAAATCAAATCCGGATCTGGTACGAATCGGAGGCCTTGGAAAAGTACTTGACATAGCTCTTGGCTCTGTATCCAGATTTCTCGATGACCTTAAGGTAACGGACCTTGAGACCCGAGGCCGCCCACATAGGAATTGTAAAGTCCATGTGAATAGGCGGCCGTAACCAAGGCTTTTCCTTTGTGTTGGGAACAGTCTCCACAACGCAGGTAAAGCTCGCCTCGGAACCGCCCGCACACTTGCGCAAACGCCAGAGAATGGCATGCTGAGCCGGGTCGTATTTTGCCCGCCCGCGCGTGACGTGCGGCTTTGCGCGCGCGGTATTCGGGGGGCACGGGATGCGGACCAGGACATTGCGCGCTGACTCGTCATCGGGGAACTGCGCGAGAAGACGAACATTGTAAAAGACCTTGGTCTTGCCATGCTCCTCCACCACGGGAATGAGACGAAACGGAGGAGAGATATTGGTAGCAATGCGGTAGCGCATGAGCTCGAATTCGCCATCTGGAGGCGTAAAGGTGACGGTGCGGTCTGTATCAAAGCGACCAAGGCTGACGCAGCGGTGAAAAGTGCAATCTTCAAGCTCGACATTGCTAAAGCTGCGGACATCGCCGGCCCCATCTAGCGTAGCTTCCGTATTAAGTGAGACCTTGTCGTTGAGCGCAAGCTGGCACTCCGGCATGCCAGACAGGTATGTGCGCAAGGTGAGGACGCCGCGGGCCTCGCTGTTAAGCACACTGCCGTCGGCTGAGACCATGAGGCTTACTTCCTCCATAACATTGACATATACTTCGTTGTGACGATGCTTGACGCCCGGTTTGCGCCAATCGATGGCGCCGGTAATTTGCGCCGTGATCTGTTTCGCCTTTTCAGCAGACTTTACCTTTTCACGGAGCTTGCCGAGATTGATGTACATTTTGAGGACGTCAATGGAGCAGTTTTGCGGGTAGCCAAAGTCGAGAGCCTCATCAAGAAGCTCGTAAATGAGCGTGAAATTATTGCGAAGGTCATTCTCCGAGAAGTCCTCGCCAAGGTAAGCAGCGACGACGCGCTGGAGCTGGAAGAGGAACTCGAAGATGAGCGCTGGGTTTCCGTTGCTCTTGGTGACGGCGGTGAAAAAGAGCTTGTTTCTTCTCGTGTGCAGGAACGAGGTCTTATCGACGAGCTGTACAGGCGGGACGTTGCCTGTTTCTTTACGCGCAACGACCTCGACGCGGAAGGCTTCTGCGGCTTCACGCGTCACGTCGTCGCGGTACGCGCGGTACATGACCACCTCGCCGCGCTCGTTGATGACCAGCACGGCGCTGATCATTCTTTTCTTCCTTCTCGCTTCTCGCGCGAGGAACGCCCTCGGCGACGCGGTCCGCTCTTCGGCTTCTTTGTCGCAGCGCGGGCGCGGTGAAGGTTTCCGCCCAGCCTGAGAGCCGAGCCGCCTTCTGCTGGGCCGGATGATGTAAGATCTTTGGCGAACTCCAGATACGAGTGCTGGGGGAGCGAGTGATATCATCGATCTTCGGGGATATCATGGATTACGAATCTCTCTTTGAACTTAAACTACAATCTTCGAAACTTCACAATGGCGCTGGCCGCTAAAGCTCGCGACTGTATCCCGATGTTCGGCCAGACGTTGTTCTTTAACTTTCACAGCCCGAGACATTTGACCTGTAGGATAGGATGGAAGGTAGGGCAAGGAAAAACAAGGAGTAGGAGCTTGTAGCTGCGTTACTACGTTGAAATGCGCTCCTGATTCTAATGATTGTATTGAGGTGATGACGATTGCTCTCGTCGTAGCGTTGTGACTAGACAATGGCTGCCCACCACCAGTGACAAGGGGCACGCTTACAATGGCTGCGAAGCGGTGGTGTCATGAGCTATTTTTGATGCAAGCGGAAGAGGTCCGTCCCATTAAAGACAGGCATCATCGGGCTGAGTCTTCGCAAGGCAAGGCAAGGCAAGGCAAGGCAAGGCAAGGCAAGGCAAGGCAAGGCAAGGCAAGGCAAGGCAAGGCAAGGCAAGGCAAGGCAAGGCGAGGCGAGGCGAGGCGAGGCGAGCTATTTGCACCTCGCGCGAAGCGCGTTGCATCTTATTCCATGGCGGTGTCTTGAGCACAACCGAGGCTTCTGTCCGTCTGCCAAAAATTGGACGTATTCACATGTCTCGTCGCCGACAAAGATATACATGCTGCGCAAAGCATACGGCAGCGCAGGCGTTTGAGCTCGTCTTTGCATAGTTCCAAGGAGTGTGGATGGGGTGGCTCGGACAATCTCGCGCCGGGTCCCGTGAAGCAAAAGGCCGATTGTGACCTCTCGAGCTTGCAAGCGTCGCGACCAGGACCGTCAGCTTTGGGCAAGGAGCTGTGCAGACTGAATGGCAACCGGTGGCACAAGCGAGTATCCACGATTCTGGTGAGCAGGAAGCACTTCCTTGGGGGTGGGTTATCCATCCATCTCTCATGGACTGCCGCGGGACATTCGTTTTCCTCGGTCGCAGCAACCGCTCACTCCGCGATGATCCTGCCATCGCACGCGCCTTGGAAAAGTCCCAGCCAACTTTCGGTCCAATGCCGTGACGGCTTCCCGCTCCACCCTGGATCCCCTTCCCCCCCTCCCGTGCCGTGCCGCTGCCGTCGGCGCTCTCGAGTAAAAGCAGCCGCGAGGTCTCCACGCAGGCGGCTAGCAAGCAAGCAAGCTAGCTAGCTAACAAGCTTGCCTGCGTCACAAAGTCTTGCTGCAGATGGCAGTCAGGCTACCTGCACGCGCCGCTCGGCTTATCTTGGCAGCCGCCCGCCAGGATCGACGCAGCCCCGGCCGTTCGTTTCCGGGCGGCGCGCTGGGGCTCCGTCGCTGCCGACAGCGCCGGCCTCTCGCTCGCCCCGCGCGCGTGAGTCCCGACTTGTGTCCCTTCGCAGCAGAAAGAGGCGACGCGAGTCACCGGCGACCCGGCTGGGCCTCCTGCGAAGGAGATGGATGACGAAGAAGCTGCGAGAGCAAACCCGGAACTCAGAGCCAGAAACGCCTCGAGCTGGCTGGGCGAGCAAAGCGGCAAGCTAGGCGAGCGTCGCGACCGCGAGGCGCATGCGGAGGGCTGCGCGAGGACTTGCGGCGAGAAGCACGCCGAGGACCAGACCGAGCCTGAGAACGAGCTCGCTTGCGAGAAGCCTCGGGAGGAGCTTGAGCAGCAGCTGCAGCGAGGAGATGGCGGCGACGCTCGCGGACGGCGTGCCCGACAAGCAGACGGCGGTGGTTCTGGAGCACATCGTGGAAAAGGCTGAGGACCTTAACGCCTGCCTGCGCGATGACGTGGACGTGCCGGGCAAGAAGAAGCCTCTGGGCGCGCAGGAGGTGCTTGTGCGCAACAAGTTCGCGGGCGTGAACTTTATTGACACCTATTTTCGAACTGGATTGTACAAGGCAGAGGCGCCCTTTGGGCTCGGTCGCGAGGGCGCAGGTGAGGTCGTCGGCGTGGGCAGCGAGGTCTCCGAGTCGATCTGCAAGCTGGGTGATAATGTGGCGTATCTTGCGTCCTCGACGTATGCGCAATACTCGGCTGCCAGCGCAGACCGCGTCTACAAGGCCCCTGCGGACGTCGGACTCGACGTGCTTACCACGCTGCTTACGCAGGGTCTCACTGCGCAGTACCTGGCGCGAGATAGCTTCCCGCTGGGCCCTGGCAAGGTATGCCTCGTGCAAGCAGCTGCCGGCGGCACGGGCCAGCTCCTCGTCCAGGTTGCCAAGGCTCTTGGCGCCACCGTCATTGGCACCTGCAGCAAGCGCAAGTCTGACATTGCCAAGGCCGTTGGGTGTGGCCTCGTCCTGAACTACGATGAGCTCTCGCAAGACGAGGTCGTGGACCGCGTCAAGGAGGCGACCGAAGGCAAGGGCGTACATGTTGCGTATGATGGCGTTGGTAAGGCCACGTATCAGATGTCAATGCAATGCGTGCGCAAGCGTGGTACTCTCGTCCTCTTTGGTAACGCGAGTGGTGCGGTGCCGCCGATTGACCCGCTCGATCTCACGAAACAGGGCTCCATCTTTCTCACACGCCCCATCATGGGTCATCACATCGAGGATCAAGCAGACTTTGCGAGTCGCATGGATGAGCTTGTGGCCTGGTACAAGGACGGGTCAGTCAAGGTGACCGTCCAAGCGACACTTCCGCTCAGCGAGGTCAGCGAATCCCATCGCTTGCTGGAAAGCGGGGCAACGCAGGGCAAGGTGCTCCTAAAGACTGACTGAGAAAGATGATAAAGTCACTGCTGCGCAGCATGATCTTGAGCCCCCCTTTTCAGCCGCCTTTACTATAACAAAGCCTTGTTGATCTCACTCAGCCCCCCAAAAGGGTGATCCGTGGGGACCTCGCGCTCTACAATTATAGCTAGAAATACAAGGGAAAACAAAACGAAGAACACCGCTCTCGAACGAAGCGATTTTGAATGAACTTGATTGATAACAACATAAGACGAAACAGGATTTGCGTGTTTGCGTGTCCCATGCCAGACGCCACTATAGAGTCTGCGACTTGAGAGGCATTTTTTCCTGGCGGACACTGACTTTTTTTCTTTTTTTCTTTTTTTCTTGTTCCCCCCTTCTTTTGCCTGACTCGCTGCTGATCGACCAATCCGCACCATCGAGCGAGCGAGTGAGTGAGCAAGTAAGGAAGAGATATTGATGACCTGCTGGTGTGCCTCTAGAAAATGTTGCAGCAGCTGCGGTTCGCAGAGGACTTGGGCCTCTCAGCCCCAGGACCACTCGTGGCGCCGCCAGCCGCGGCAGAAGAAGAAGAAGGAGAAGTCCGGGGGCCAGCGCCAGTAGAAGCAGCGCCCGGAGAAGAAGTTGTGGTACAATCGCCGCCGAGTCGTGCCGCAACGGGTACCACAGGAGGCGCGGCAGCATCCACGGCAGCATCGGCGTTTGGCGTGGCGGGAGAGACGGGAAGGTGCTCGTCCTCATTCGTGCCGATCGTATCTACGTCGTCATCTTCGTGAAGCGTGTTGGCTGACGAAGACCCGGCGGAAGGACGGCCAAGGCCGCTGTCATCCCGCAAGCCCTTGGATGAGGATGCTGCCTTGCGCCACAACTTGGCGTGCTTTTTAGCGTTGACAATCTTATAGAGATCAAGCTGAAAGGGGGTAATGGCCTGCTCGCGCTCAGACTCGGTAAGCTCGACTTTGTCGGGTTGCGCGAGCTCCTCGTCGGAAAATTCGAACCAGGAGCTTTCGATGAGCTCGGTCATGCCGAGGCGCTTCTTGGGATCCTTTTCCAAGACACCCACCAGCAGTTCAGAAAGCGGGTCAGACAGGCCCTCTGGAATAACGAGCTTACCCTTTTCGATCGCCTCAAAGACTGATTCGGCGTCCGCGCCATAAAATGGGAGCTCGCCGTTGACAAAGGCGTAGAGGCAAACGCCAAAGGCCCAAATATCGATAAGGTAGCCATTGTATTTGTCATCGGTGATCATTTCAGGCGCCATAAACTGGTAGGTACCCTGCATGTTGGAAAGCGAGGCGCTTTGGGTTTTCTCCAGTTCGAGTTTCTGCGCAATACCGAAATCGCCAATTTTTACGCGTCCGTCGCTGGCAAGCAGCAGGTTTTCCGGCTTGAGGTCGCGATGAATAATGTCCTGCGCGTGGAGATAGCGGAGCCCATCGAGGACGCCCTGGGCGATCGGCCTGGCTGCTTTTTCGGAATAGACGCCGCCGCCCTTCTTACTGTAGCGAGCGTCCGCGCCGGACCAGTACATGACCTGTCCGCCAGAGACGAACTCGAGCACGATGTACAGGTTGTCGGTGTCTTCATTATCGATGGCCTCCACGAGGCCGACGAGGTTGGGGTGGTGGACCTTCTTCATGATGGCGATTTCGCGCTGGACATCGTCGAGGGCGGTCTTTACCTTCATGCGGCGGCCCTCCTTCTTGAACTCGCGCTTCTTCTTGAGAAAGCTGCGGCTCAAGCACTTGACGGCGAAGAGGTCATCGCCCTTGCGCCCCTCGCGGACCTCCCCAAAGGAGCCCTGGCCCAGCAGCGCGCCCAGCGTGTACTCGTTCACCACGTCGCCGTCCTTGGCGACGAAGCCGTCGTCGTCCATCATCGTGTCTCCCTCGCGCGGGCCGCTCGCGGCAGCGGCGTGCGCGCAGCGCCGCGGCGCCTCTCCTCGCCTCTCCTCGCCTCGCCTCGGTGCGCGCGGGGCCGGTGCGCAGCGAGCTCTGCCGCGCGGGCGCGAGACTCGGAGCAGCGAGGGAGGGCGGCCAAATAGGGCTGTCTCGGCCCCGGCGCGTGCGCACAGTGTCTACGTTGGAGTTCACGTTGTGAAGGGCCGCCAAACTGGTCAAGTACGTAGGCCTCCTCTACGTATACTAGGCCTAGGCCTACTATTCTAGCACGAAGGCCAACTCACTCCACTCCGTCGAACCTTCTTCCCCAGCAGCAGCAGCAGCAGCAGCAGCAGCAGCAGCAGCTGCTGCTGCAGCCCTGCCAGCTGCGGCCGAGATCGCTTGGGAAATCGAGTTGCCTGGTGTGGAGATGGAGCAGCTGCGAATGTGAGCCGAGACTGCGAGCATGACCTAGGTAGTACTCGTATGCAGGCGCCACACCAAGATAGTATTTGAGAGAGGAGAAGTATAAGCCTACTACTACCTACCTCTAGATGTGCGTAAAAACCGGGGAGAGGGGGGGGGGGAAGGAGGAAGATGCGGGTATTGGCGATTCGTGAAAGCGTGGGGCGCAAAACCAGCGGTTGCTTAGTTCATACCTGCGGACGCCTCAGGTTTTTAAACTTTGAGCGGTTGGAGTCGATTATTCACTTTCTGCAAAAAGACTTTCCGGGTCCTTCCCTCTTGGGTGCTAGGTGTCCAAGTCTTCCTCTTCGTCGCGAGAACTCCTCCGCAACTCACATTTGCACTTGAGGGGCTCAAGATAGACGATCGTTCTACTGCTGCGTTGTCAATTGTCAATTCTGCTCTTGCAAAATTGGATCAAGAACATCAAGAGAGCGTGTGCGAGTAGATGCTTGACTAAACCATTCACATCTCATCACGATCTTGAAAACGAACCTTTCGCGAACATTAATAAAGGCTCGTCTAATTCTGGTTCCGAACAAGTCCTCTGCCTGTAGAGTCGCTGCAAAAAGATATCTACAGAAGATCAATAAAAGAAAAGACGCAACAGAGAATGTGCGATCATGACTCTCTCTTCTCTGCTCCTTTGGATTTCTTCACATGCATCGATGCTTCCCTCCGGTGCAAAGACCCTACCAATCAAGCCAGGACTCTGAAGCCCCCCCCCCTTTCACAGGGACAACATGAAGTGTGGTTGGGGTGCTACCTGTATTGGACGAGTTTTTTTTTTTAATCGAAGACTGCGTTTCATGGACGTGCAGACTATCTTAATTACTTCCAATTCGAACTTGCTCCATAGACACATCTGCGAGCTGCAGCGGCTATCCGCTGCTCCCAGCGGCTGGGGCGTTCTTTTCAGACGATCTCACCGCCGCTCATACGACCAATGCGTGCATGTACGAAGTCAAAACTTCATCGACGACTCGCTGACAACCGCAAAGTTCTAAAAAATTGTGCGGGCCGCCATGCTCAGCAGACATTCCTCCGCAAGGCCCGAGGCGCCAAAAAATTCCCATGATGCATCCCTAGTTAGTTCATTTTGCATACTGTGTTCCGCCCACACTCACTGCAGTGCCAGGATAGCGTGGTTCCGAGATATATCCGTTGGGTTTTAGGCGGCTCGAGTCACGACACAAATGCAGGGCGGCAGTGCAGCGCAGAGTAGCGCCCATGCCTGGAGGGTTAGGCAGCCGAGCTTAGACCTTTCGGGCGGAACGAGCGGAGCCGGATTTGCGTCTGACTCCGCTTGCGGGAAGTTTGACACTGTGCTTGGCTGGTTCTGTCGACGGTTCCAGCGAATCGCAAGCCATTAAATCACGCGTTCCGTGTATTATTTAGTGATTAATCTCAGCCGCAGAGCTGCCTAGGGAGCATCGTACGCTTCGAAGATGGAGGCGGTAAGACTGCAGCCGGCCAGCGCCATGCTTCATGGTTCCGTTCAAACAAATTTCGCAAATGGCCTCATCCAAACAATGAGCTTCTCTTGCCGGCAATGACACCTCTTGAGCGTGGCCAGAAAATGAGGGAAATTGTGTCGGTTAGAACTGCGAACGTCAAGGACTCAAAATAATTATTTTTTTCGTGTCGGCGAGAACGGAACCGAATTTGTTCAGGCTTTCGGGCCGTTACCCTTACCTCCGATTGCTCCGAAGCAGAAGCCGCGACCGCGACCAGGCTGTAGGCTAATGCACCTAGGCACCAATGAGCTGAATTATAGAGTCGTATCTAGACTAAGGCTTATCCTACCCTGGAGGGCCGTTACGGTGCGGACGATCCGGCGCGCAATTCGTTTTACATGCGGACCAAGGGAAGTGCACTCATGCCTGTGCCCTTTCCGGTTCCGCCTCATTGCACTTGGAACAAAAGGCTGTCGACGGGAACTAAACAGTGAAGACCAAGGCTACCTCTGAATGTTGGACAATGTTCGACCAGCACTTATTCGTTGGACGTCGTCGAGGTGATCAGAATGTAATCCCCAAGTCCTTTGACGCACGAAAGCAGACTGCGAAAGCCGGCTAGCCAGACGGCTCAGCGTCAAGACAGTGCAAGAAGGTATTTCAGCATTCTGTGAGACAAGAATGCGGTCACGTACGTTCGCCGTAGCTTTCGCGTTGCTGCTCGCCGCGACGCCTGCGACAGCTCTGCGCGCGGACCCACTCGTCGATTCGTGCGCTCGAGATGAGGCGAATTGCTGCTTTCCGGAGTCGAAATGGCCAAAACCGACCATGAAGTCGCGCTTTCGCTGCGAACCAGACGAGGACGGAAGCTACCCATGCAGCGTCAGGCTCGCTGTCAGCGACTGGATTGGGAGCTTCATCAACGTCTACGTTGCCAAGATCTTCATCGAGGAGTTCCTCGGGTACCCCGTGGAGATCACAGCCGATTCCAGCGACTACACGGGGACTGTTAGGGAGTCAGATGTTTACGCGGAAGACGGGACATTGGTTGAGCCGAGCGGATGGAGACGCCTCGAGAGTGGAGATATCGACGTCATTCTCGAATACTGGCCCTCAGGACATCGGGAAAACATTCGCGAGTTCGTCGTGGAACGCGGGACCGTGAAGACGGCCGGCGAGAATGGAATTGAGGGCCGAATTGGATGGTTCATGCCCTCGTTCGTGGGCGAAGACAATGACCCGGCTCTCGACTACTGGCGTACGCTCACCGACCCGGCCAAAGCGAGTCACTTTCCTCATCCGGCGGCGACCACACCTTGCTGTCGTTCCGATATGGATCAAGGCGTTAACGCTCCATGTGTCCCGACGGAGGCTCTGAGCGGCACGAAAGTGGCGGATGGAGGCATGGCCAATGCGATGGATGAGTGTGACGCCGTATCGGACACTGCGTGGCACGAGATTCCGACCACGGGCGGCCGCTTTCTGGGAGCACAGCCGACTTGGACTCAACATGATGATCAGATTATCCGGAACCTGGGTCTGCCTCTCACTCTCGTCTTTGCGGGCTCCGAGGAGAAGATCATTGAGGAGATTGAAACTGCCCACACATCAAGAACGCCACTCTTGTTCTACTTTTGGAAGCCGCACGGCGCCTTTCGCATGTACGATCTCGACGACTTTCTGCTGCCGCTCAGCAGCGCGGAATGCCGATCGGCGCAGGAAACTGGTGACGCCGACTGCGGATACCCGATCGAGCTGCTTGCAAAGGCATACTCGGTAGCACTGGAGCAAAGCAAGCCGGACGTGGCACACTTTGTTGGCGCCATGGTGTTCAACTCGACTGTGCAGCAAGAAGAGATCCACTACGAGCTCTTGGTCAACCGCTCGCGGACGCTGAGCGAAGTGGCTTGTGAGTGGGTCAAGATCAACGAGCAGACCTGGACAGACTGGACAGAAAGCGTGGAAAAACAGTACGAAGGCGAAGTATGGCAAGACGAGGTTCTCGAGCCGACGATCATGGCTTGCGACTGCAAACCCGATGGTCTGCGTGATGTCGTGGCCGTGTATGATACTTCTGCGTATGCAGAGGATGGTTCTGTGATTATCGAGGTGGACCCCAACCCGTGCTCGGAGGCACGCAATGTGTCGCTGTACAAGACCCGCTGGAGCACGATGCTGCTAGAGACCGAGGTGCTCAAGGAGATCCAGTGCGCTCACGTACCACTTGGGAGCTCTGGTGAGGTCATCATTCTGACGTTGGCTTCCATCGCATGGCTCGTGCTCTTGATTTGCCTGGTGTTCGTCGTAGCGTATCGCAAGCACAAGGCGGTGAAGAGCGCTCGCCTCCGTACGCTCATGATTCTCTTGTTTGGCGCAGCGCTGATGAACGGAGCAGAGACGTCTCAAATCGGCGAGCCAACGCGTGTCAAGTGTGCGATGCGCTTTTCGCTGCTGCTCTTTGGCTTCATGTACTTTGTGGGCTCGCTTCTCATCAAGCAGTTCGTCATTGCTTCTGTCATGAAGCGCGCGCAAAAGTTGGATAGGCGCAAGAAGAAGGGTAATCAGGTGTTCATGAAGTTTGAGTTTACGATCTGCACGTTCGTGGCTCTAGCTCTTTTCGGCATCTGGTACGCAGTCGTGGGCTTTGAGCCCGAAGCGGTGATCGCAGACGTGCTGCTGGACGTTGACGAGCTCGTGTGTCCGACGGACTCAACGCTGTTGATGCTCATCATTGCCGTGTGCTACTTGTTGATTGTTGTGAGCTGCGTGCTCGCGAGCCAGACGCGAGGTCTTTCGGGGCTGGTGTTCAACGAGGGCAAGTTCATGTTGTTTTCGAACTACAACGTGGCTGTGTTGACAGGTCTCTCGCTGTTTGTGACGCTTTCGCCGGGCATGAATGCCTCACTGAAAAGCCTGTTTGTATCATTTTGCATTCTCTTCAGCACGGTGTCGTGCGCGCTTTTGGTGGTTGGCTCGAGGGTGTATGCAGCTGGCTTCAATATCAACGCGACGATTCTCGCCAAGACGGTTGTCACCGTATCAATGAGCGAGCAAAATTCCCTCTCAGTAGCTCGCTCATCTGTTGCTAAATAGCTTCAAAAGTCAAGCAAGTCTTATGCCATATTGAATGGGCCTGAACATTCTTCTTGCGTTCCATTTCGTACGTTGCCCAAAAAAAGAATGTCCTTCATGATTCCATCCCGTGTTTCCCCTTTACATGTGTGGGCTCGATCGGTAGACAGCAAAGTATTGGTTACAATTGATAGGCACCTATTCTTTTGGCGCTCGGGAGCGCAATCTGGCCAAGAGCTCGATTGCTCGGACCAGGCTTTCGACTTTGTAACTTGTGCGGTGATGGTGGTTCCATCTCCGTTATGCGACATCCCGACCGTTTCATGGTGCCCTGCTTTGCTGCTCTCTGTATACCATGGCTATCATCAAACGAGCTTGCTCGAGATCGCCTCACTACGTTATGGCGCTGTGCGGCGTGTCTTGCGCAGCTGCTCAAGGGGCCAAGCGGCGGCCTGGCCATTGGGATTCGGTTGATGATGTGCGAGGTTGGAATGGTCGTTTCTCGCATGCATGGCCTTTCTTTGTGCTCGCTCACCTGAACGGGGGGAAGACCATGGAATCACACAAAAGTCCCATTCGCAGGTAGGGTAGTGGAGACGCGATTTCTGGCTTCTGGCACGGCTGGCGACTCCTTTCGATAAGTTCTTCTGCTGTCTGCTGCAAGACCCGCTGGAGCCTGGGTCTGACTGTGAACCGAAACAGGCATCGCTGTCCTGTCCGAATGGCTGCGGCCGAATGGCTCTCTCGCATTGAGCATTAGTGTTCCAAGGACGTGGGCCGTAAGCCCGTTCTTCCTTGTCGCCCACACGGTTTTTTTTTTAAATTGTAACGGCTCCATTGCATGTCTGTCTGTCTGTTTGTTTTCGATTAACGCAATGCTTCGGGATGTTGCAACTTGGCGTGTTGTTCGCAACCAAGTGGCGTGGCGCGCGCAATCGACTACGGAAGACTTCAGAGTTCGCATTGCGCGATGCGCTCGGTTGTCTTGCGCTTTGGCCGCGTTCGTTGCCTGGACGAAATAGGGCGTGCCACAGTGGCGAGCCGTGCATCGATTGATGATGGATTGCCAAGCGTGGGCGCGCGCGCGCCTCCAGCCCATCAAATGTAACATTTAACGGCACGCTTGTACGTACGGGCGACGATGCAGAGGTTGGAAGGTAGCCAAGTTGGGACAGCGTAGGTCTTCTTCTCCTGCACTGCAAAAGTCTATTGCGCGAGACGAGTATGCAGCAACGCCTGGCTCAAGCGAGGCAGCGCGGTGGCGGCGTGCCCTTCGTAGTCCTGGCGTTGCTGCTCGCCGCGACGCCTGCGACAGCTCTGCGCGCGGACCCACTCGTCGATTCGTGCGCTCGAGATGAGGCGAATTGCTGCTTTCCGGAGTCGAAATGGCCAAAACCAACCATGGAGTCGCGCTTTCGCTGCGAACCAGACGAGGACGGAAGCTACCCATGCAGCGTCAGGCTCGCTGTCAGCGACTGGATTGGGAGCTTCATCAACGTCTACGTTGCCAAGATCTTCATCGAGGAGTTCCTCGGGTACCCCGTGGAGATCACAGCCGATTACAGCGACTACACGGGGACTGTCAAGGAGTCAGACACGTACGCTTCAAATGGCACAATCATTGAGCCCAGCGGTATGCGTCGCATGAGTAGCGGAGAGATCGACGTCATTCTCGAATACTGGCCTTCGGGACATCGAGATAACATTCGCGAGTTCGTGGTCGAGAAGTCCACAATTAAGTTGGCAGGTGAAAATGGAATCGAGGGCCGAATTGGATGGTTCCTGCCATCGTTCGTGGGCGAAGACAATGACCCAGCTCTCGACTCCTGGCGTACGCTCACCGACCCGGCCAAAGCGAGTCACTTTCCTCATCCGGCGGCGACCACACCTTGCTGTCGTTCCGATATGGATCAAGGCGTTAACGCTCCATGTGTCCCGACGGAGGCTCTGAGCGGCACGAAAGTGGCGGATGGAGGCATGGCCAACGCAACAGCAGAATGTGACGTCTTCGCCGACACGGCGTGGCACGAGATTCCGACCACGGGCGGCCGCTTTCTGGGCGGGAAGCCGACCTGGACGACCCATGACGACCAGATCATTCGGAACCTGGGTCTGCCTCTCACTCTCGTCTTGGCAGTGTCGGAGAGCAAGATCATGGAGGAAATCGAGACAGCACATGCATCGAGAACGCCGCTCTTGTTCTACTTTTGGAAGCCGCACGGCGCCTTTCGCATGTACGATCTCGACGACTTTCTGCTGCCGCTCAGCAGCGCGGAATGCCGATCGGCGCAGGAAACTGGTGACGCCGACTGCGGATACCCGATCGAGCTGCTTGCAAAGGCATACTCGGTAGCACTGGAGCAAAGCAAGCCGGATGTGGTACACTTTGTCGAGTCGGTGGTGTTCAACTCGCCTGTGCAGCAAGAAGAGATCCACTACGAGCTCTTGGTCAACAGCTCGCGGACACTGAACGAAGTGGCTTGTGAGTGGGTCAAGATCAACGAGCAGACTTGGACGGCCTGGACAGAGAGCGTGGAAAAACAGTACGAAGGCGAAGTATGGCAAGACGAGGTTCTCGAGCCGACGATCATGGCTTGCGACTGCAAACCCGATGGTCTGCGTGATGTCATGGCCGTGTACGATACTTCTGCGTATGCAGAGGATGGTTCTGTGATTATCGAGGTGGACCTTAACCCGTGCTCGGAGGCACGCAATGTGTCGCTGTACAAGACCCGCTGGAGCACGATGCTGCTAGAGACCGAGGTGCTCAAGGAGATCCAGTGCGCTCATGTACCACTTGGGAGCTCTGGTGAGGTCATCATTCTGACGTTGTCTTCCATCGCATGGCTCGTGCTCTTGATTTGCCTGGTGTTCGTCGTGGCGTATCGCAAGCACAAGGCGGTGAAGAGCGCTCGCATCCGTACGCTCATGATTCTCTTGTTTGGCGCAGCGTTGATGAACGGAGCAGAGACATCTCAAATCGGCGAGCCAACGCGTGTCAAGTGTGCGATGCGCTTTTCGCTGCTGCTCTTTGGCTTCATGTACTTTGTGGGCTCGCTTCTCATCAAGCAGTTCGTCATCGCTTCTGTCATGAAGCGCACACAAAAGTTGAGTCGTCGAAAACAAAGGGGCGGCCAGGTGTTCATGAGGTTTGAGTTTACGATCTGCACGCTCGTTGCGCTTGCTCTTTTCGGCATCTGGTACGCAGTCGTGGGCTTTGAGCCCGAAGCGGTGATCGCAGACGTGCTGCTGGACGTTGACGAGCTCGTGTGTCCGACGGACTCGACGCTGCTGATGCTCATCATTGCCGTGTGCTACTTGTTGATTGTTGTGAGCTGCGTGCTCGCGAGCCAGACGCGAGGTCTTTCGGGGCTGGTGTTCAACGAGGGCAAGTTCATGTTGTTTTCGAACTACAACGTGGCTGTGTTGACAGGTCTCTCGCTGTTTGTGACGCTTTCGCCGGGCATGAATGCCTCACTGAAGAGCCTGTTTGTATCATTTTGCATTCTCTTCAGCACGGTGTCGTGCGCGCTTTTGGTGGTTGGCTCGCGGGTCTATGCTGCGAGCTTGAACCTTGACCATGACATGTTTGCCGCTACGACGACAAGAAAATCAAAGGAAATCGTCAGCACTCCAATAAAACCCAAGCCTGGCCTAGCTTCGAGCTCTGCAATAGCGCCTACATAGATTGGTCAATGTGTTTCTTCTTGTTTTCAGATCCTCTCTGTATACACGTACGTACGTTCCCAGCATTCATTGCTGGCATGGCGTCGATTCCGTTCTACGATGTGCCGAATGACCCAAGCAAGGCGCAACGCAGCCCGTGCCAAAGGGAAGCTAGCTCATTCAGGCAGGCTGTCTTCTGTGTCCAGCGTTCCAACCAAACCCAGCCCCGCTCGCCCTCTTCCGCTCAGTATCATCCCGACAGCCGCGGTGTTCACATCCAATCCCTCCACGATAATAACACATCGCCGCGCAGCACCAACCCGAACCCGCTCGCAGTCGAGCGAGGAGGCCATTTTGAAGGGAAAGAAACGAGGAGACTCGGCACCGCCCCGAGCGAACGGTGAAGTCAAGCTGCCGCACTGAACGTCCCTCCCTCCAAACCTCCACCTCCAAACAAACCTCTGGCCCCGCAGCGCGCGCGTGAAGCGCTCTGGCTGCTCGGAGACACGAAGCGCAAGAAGCGCAAGAAATGCGAGGAGCGCAAGACACAAACGCAAGAAAGAAACGCGAGACGGCGACCGGCCCGGCCACGGTTGTCGATCCTCCCTCCGCCTGCAGAGTTCGTTCATGACAGACATGTCAGGCGGCCAGGAACTAACTCCAAGGCGGGCGGGCGGGCGTGCATGCCCGGCGCGGCGAGAGAGGGCGATGCGTGGCGTGTGTGCGACCTCTGCATGGACAGGTACGGAAGGGCTATAATAGCATATCATATGGCGTGCGCGCGTGCGTGCGTGCGTGCGTGCGTGCATGTCTTGGATCATGGGTTGCACGTGTACTTTCTTTCTCTCTCTCGAGCTTATGCATGCACAGCGCTCGGCCTCGAGCGGCAAGAGCGATGCAGAGCGATGTCTCTCTCGAGCCGCCCGCCGAGCCGGGTTTCTGACCACTCGAGGTTGGTCGCTCGAGGCCGAGAAAGGATCACGAATCAGGGAGATGCCGCGCGAGACGAGACGGGACAAGACGAGACGAGACGAGACGAGACCCAACGGCGCGTGCGTGCGGTGCTCGCGAGCCTCGCTTGTGCGCGGAGAGCGAAGCGAAGCGGGGCGATCGGGGCCGGGCCGCGCGGTATTGTCCCGGTCGGATCCGGCTGGCGGGGGGAGGGGCCGGGTGTCACGGACGGTCTTGCCAGTCTCCTCGAGGCTACTCTAGTTTGCATTCCCTTCATTCCTTCGTTCGTTCGGGCGTGCGTCCTCTCGTTCGTTCGTCCTTTCGATCAGGGTGTCATGGAAGAAGGCCGCCGCCACGGCCGAGAGCAAGAGCGCGAGCAAGAGCGAGCGAGCGAGCAAGCGAGCAAGCGAGCAAGCGAGCAAGCGAGCAAGCGAGCAAGCGTGCGAGCGAGCGAGCGAGCAAGCAAGCGCTGGCGGAGAGCCAGGTGCACGCACGCATGCATGCATGCACACATGAGCGATGGCTGCAGCCTCTCTGCCAGAAGCAGCGCGCGCCGTAATCATTATAACTCGTGTCGGAAGCAAGGTCCCGCGCGCGTATGTGTGTGTGCGCGCGCGCGCGCGTGTTTGTGTGTGTGTTTAGTATTGCTTGCTAGATATAGATCGATTGATTGATTGTAGTAGGCCTAGTAACTTTTTTTCTTTCGTTCACGTTATGTGTGTGTGTGGTGAGATCTCGATGGCGAGCTCGTGGCGCAGCGAGGCCCGCAAGCACCCGCGTTGCTCGCGACCTGGCTGGCTGGCCGCCGCTGGCCGGCTCCGGGGCCAGCCCGCGTCGACCCTGGCCGCGGCTTCGAGGCCGCCTGAGCTCGCGCGACCCAAGACCGGGCGAGCAGGAGCGGCAGCAGGAGCCGGACGCCGGACGCCGCCCCAGCTAGCGCAGGGAGAAAGAGAAAGTGCGCGCCCGCCGCTTCCAGGTCACGGTTCCGGTTCCGGCCGGGCCAGAGCCGTTCCTCTTCGTGCTCCGCCCGCGGGAGCACAGCCACAGACTGGACGCGCGCGATGAGGCCGCCGGCCAGCGCCGCATTCATTCATCTTGCACACGTTCGTTCATAGATCGCTCGTTCATTCGATCGTTCGATCGGGCGTGGGTCTGTTCGTACGCGCGAGCGGTGCAGGCCCGTAGGCTGTTCGTTCGGTCAAGCGCGAGCGCGCGCGAGAAGCCGCCGTTCTGCCGGAACGGCGATCAGGGATGGATGATCGATCACCCATCCTCGTAATGTATGACGGAAGGCGCTCGAGTCCTTGCGTGCCGTTCGATCCGGTTCGAAGCAGCTCGTTCCTCCCTCTGGCTGGCGCTCCACGAGGTCGATGCGCTTTCCTCTACTACACTTGCGGCACGCGAACTGCGAAAGCGACGCTGCGACTGCGCCTTGGTCGAATCGAAGCCGCCTTCTCCCTCGCTCCTGCGTGCACGCTCGCTCGCTCGCTCGCTCGCTCGCGCGCACGCCCATCCGCGCACGCCACCGCTCTCCACGCGGGCGTGCATGCACGCACGCACGCACGCACGCACGTGGATTACAGTCGAAACAACCAAGGCCGGCCGGACTCCGGAGTCGCGAGACAGAAAGGCGGCCGCCCCCAGTGAGAGAGAGAGAGACCGCGCGTCCCGGCCGGTTCTGGCCCGCGCCACAGCCGTGCCGTGCCATTCCTGCGGGGCTTGCCTTGCCTTGCCTTGCCTTGCCTTGCCTTGCCTTGCTGGCCTTGCCTTGCCTTGCTGCGCTGCGCTGCGCGCGGGTGCCGCGCGGTGCTCCGACAGGCGCGACGACAGCGAGTGGCGGCGAGGCGAGGCGTCGCGTCGCGTCGCGTGCTTTCGGAGCTTGCTTCCTCGAAGCTGTGTCGGTCGCGGCGCCGTTCGCGGTGGTAGATTAAGTTTACTATACTTCTCCTCATAGACTTGGATGCCGTCGCCACCTACACCGAGTTTTCTCACCTCCCAGACCGGTCCGGTCCGGCTTCGCTGCGGGCCGTCTGTGGGCGCGAATCCCGTCGATGCGGGTAGCTTCCCCGAAGAGAAACATTACGTGTGTCTCAGTGGAGGCGTTCCGCATGAAGGCGGCAGCAGGGAGGAAAGGGAAGAAAGGAGGCGGGGAGAGAGGGGAGGAAAGAAAAGCTGCGGCGGGCGCAGGTGCGGGGTCCGTAGGGGGAGGGGGCTGGAAAAGAAAAGGGGGGAAAAAGAAAAGGAGAGGAGAGGGAGACGTGGGAGGAAAGCAAAGAGCAGATCGACGATCGATCGATGATCGACCGTGAAAAACGGTCCGAGGCCGCTCGGACATGCCGCTGCAGCTGCAGCTTGCGGCGCTGGCCGGCGAGCGAGCGGTCGGCCGATGCGAGCCGCCGGCCACGGACGACGCGTAGAGCGTGCGTCGAGGTGTGCGGAGCAGGCTAGCTCGTTTCGCCAGGGTTTCTCGATGACCTGGCAAGGCTTCCTTCCCGCTTTTCATTTTGATGTTCTCCCCATTGCAGGATACACCTGTGTGGCGATCGCGATCTTCCAGAGGCGGCAGTCCAGTCCTCTCCGTCCATCCATCCATCCATCCCTATCCATTCATTCATCCCGTCCCTACTCCTCCATCCGTCCATTCCTCTGCGCGGTGCAGGCCCCCGCGCACGTCCAGCCGTCCGTCCATTCGTACAGCCGTTCGTTCGCGCGTCCGGCCGTCCGCGTCCGAGCGCGAGAGAGCGAGAGCGAGCGAGGCTGTGCCGTCTCGCAGCAGCGCGAGCGCCCGCCTCGCCTCGCCTCGCCCCGC
>KN805472.1:33810-54309 GCA_000818945.1 Schizochytrium sp. CCTCC M209059
CCCGCCTCGCCTCGCCTCGCCCCGCCTTCTTTCCCTTCGGCTCGGCCTTGCGTTCTACTCGATTCCACGCCGCACGAACTGTCAGGAAAGCTGCTCTTCCGGTTCCTGCTTCCGGCTTTCGCGCCCCTTCCTTTTCCCGGTTCGACCGCCCCGCAGCCGCCCTTTCTTCCAGCCGCGGCGGCGCGTGCACGCGGAGCGGCGGGACGCCGGAGGAGCACGGCACGTGCGGTGGCGATCTGCGCGGAGGCGACGCGAGCGAGCAGAGGAAGCGAAGCCGCTCTCTCCCTCTGGCTCGGACGGCCGGCCGGCGGGCGGGCGGTCGCGCACTCGTGGCAAAACCGCTTCCTCCCTCTCTCTGCCGCCGCGCTGCGCTGTTGCGACGGAGCCAGCCCTGACCGAGCGAGCGAGCGAGCGAGCGAGCGCAGGTCGAGTGGGCGAAGCGAGGCGACGCGACGCGAGGCGAGGCGACGCGACGCGAGGCGAGGCGACGCGCACCATGAGGGCAGCAGCGGCGGCGGCAGCGGCGGCGCTGCTGGTGGTCATGCTGATCGCAAGCGCGACGGCGCAGATGGCAGATCCGCTCATGCACTCGTGCGCCAGGGATGAGGCCAACTGCTGCTTCGACGCCGACTGGGAGAAAAAGGCCGCCTTCAGGTGCGAGCCCAACGAAGACGGCACCTACCCATGCTCCGTCAAAATCTCCATCAGCGCGTGGGCAGGCAGCTTTATCAACGTCTACCTGGCCAAGATCTTCATCGAGGAGTTCCTCGGCTACCCCGTCGAAATCACAGCCAACTTTACTGACTTCTCAGGCACCGTCGCCGAGCAGACCACGGACACCACCCCGGGCGTATGGGACCTCATGGCCTCGGGCGAAATCGACGCCAACCTCGAGTATTGGCCCTCCGGACACCAGGCCAACATCCAGAAATACGTCATCGACGAAGGCGTCGCCGTCCAAGCGGGAGGGAACGGCCTCGAGGGCCGCATCGGATGGTACATCCCCTCGCACATGCTCAACACAAACCCGTCCCTCGAATACTGGCGTGAACTCGGTGACCAGTCTGCCCTCTTCGACGACTCCGCGTCTACGCGCCCCTGCTGCATGAAGGACATCGAAAACCAGGACGAAAGCCTCCTGCCCTGCATGGCCTCAGTCGAGTATGGCGGTCCTACCGTCGCCAATAACAACGTCGAAACCTCCGAGCAGTGTACCAATCCAAGCACCCAGAACGTCAACGTGAACCCCAGCCCCCGCTTCCTCGCCTCCGTCGAGGACTACTCGCAGCATGATAGCCAAATCATCCGCAATCTAGGTCTTGATTTCTCGGTCCAATTCTCCGGATCCGAGGAGAAATCGGTCGAGGCCGCTCTGAACGCCGCCGAGAATAATCTGCCCCTGCTCATGTACTTTTGGGCCCCGCATGGTCTTTTCCAAATGGCCGACTTTACCTACGTCCTGCTACCCATCAGTACCCCCGAGTGCATCTCGGCAGAGGCAACTGGCGACTCAGATTGCGGCTACCCCACAGATCTGCTTGCCAAGGCGTACTCGACGGCTTTTCAGAACTCCAAGCCTGATGCCGCGCAATTCATTACTGCCATGCAATATGAGAACAACACGCAGCAAGAAGTCATGCTCGCAGCCCTTATGGGAGATTCCCCGCCCTCGCTTCATAACGTCACCTGCGATTGGGTCAAGACCTACACGTCCACTTGGGAGACCTGGACGAGCGCTGTAGAGACCCAGTTCGCCAACCAGACCTGGAAGGACGAGGAGCTCGAGCCTACTTACGTCGTCTGCCCTTGCAATGCCGATGCCACGCGCGAGGTTGTCGAGATCTACAGCACCTCGGATTACACTGCAGAAGGCTACGTCACCATCGACGTCGACCCGAGCCCGTGCACGTCGGAACGCAGCTACAGCACCTACCGCACGCGCTGGACGACGCGCGAGCTGCCCACGGATGTCTACGAAGTCATCGACTGCGCTTACGTTCCCGAGGCCAGTGTGGAGCGCAGCGTCATCATTGCGCTTGCCGGTGTCGCCGTCGGCATTAACATGCTCTGCATGCTCGGCGCCTTCTTCTTCCGCAACCATGCCGCAGTGCGCACCGCGCGCCAGAAGACGCTCGTCATCATGCTTGTCGGCGGCTCTCTGCTCAACATCGCGGGTATCTTCGAGATCGGCGTGCCCACTTCGTACAAGTGCGGCCTCCGCTTCTCCTTTATGCTCTTTGGCTTCTTCAACTTTGTCGGAACTCTTCTCGTCAAGCAGTTCACCATTGTGTCTCTCATGAACAGCAAGTACATCATGGACAACCGCCAGACGCAGCAGGCTACATTTTTTCTGCGTTACGAGCTCGTCTCCGCCTTTCTCTTTTGCGGCCTCTGGCTCATCATCTGGACCTTTGTCGTTGGCTTTGACCCCGTCGCGGAGCAGGCCTCTACTTCGGTCGATGTTCAAGAGTACGTCTGCCCCACCAACACCCCTCTGCTTATGCTCATTATCGCCCTTTGCTACATCACCGTCGTCATCAGCTGCATCCTTGCCAACCAGACGCGCAATTTCAAGGGTCTCATCTTCCGCGAGGCAAAGTTCATGCTCTTTTCCAACTACAACGTGGCCATCCTCACGGCCTTTTGTCTCTTTGTCGTCTTCACCGACGGAATCTCGCCGACGCTCAAGAGCCTCTTTGTCTCCGTCTGTGTTTTCTTTTGCACCGTCTCTTGTGCGCTTCTCGTCGTTGGCACGCGTGTTTACGCCGCGTACCGCAACCTGCCCACGGACAAGATTATGGACACCAGCTCCCTTGTCGGCGGCTCTATAGTTGGCAGCAGCGAGCACTCGACGCACGGTGTTAGGGCCGGGGTCGCTTTGTAACTATCAATATCTGTCGTCTTGTGTTCATCCCCCCTTTGCTCTGCTTTCGTTCTTCCACCTGATACGGGGGTTAAAGGCCTCGCGGCATGAAGTGCGTTTTTAGCGTGGGACAGTGAAGGCGCGTGTATCTGTATCTGTGAATACGCACGGGGCAGACCTCACTCGCTCTGCCAAAAACGAAAACGAGCTTCGATGTGTGGGTTTGCAGTCGGTGCTTCTCCGAAGTTGTGGGTTGAGTATTATTGCTGTAGAGGCCGCGCAGGAGCGAGACGGGCTGAGCTGTGTGTCCGAAAGGCTTACCTTACACACACTGTACGTCCGAGATAGGCCAAAAAAGGCAAACGAATCACTTGGAGACAAATCTTTGCCGGCTGACCACGGCAACAACAAGACAAGAAGAGGCTGGTCGTGCAAGTTGCGTTTCGGAGCAAAATCCTGGCCAAAAACAGATCCGCATTTTCTCTGCTTCGTTTTACAATTGGCTGGCATTTCCTCTGTCTTCTCTTCTAGAGAAGAAAAGCAAGAACGGGTGACGGACGAGTCTAGCTGCCAAGAACAGCCATCCTGCTCTGCTCCCAAGAGCAACCACCCTTGCTCCCATCCGATCCCTCAGAAGTTCGTTGATCTCATTGATCTCATTTCATCTCATTTCATCTCATTGATCTTATTCATTCATTCATTTCATCTCATTGATCTTATTCATTTCATCTCATTGATCTCTCATTCATCCCACAAACCCGAATCAACCTGACCTTGGCCAACGATGGCGCACACGGCGGCGTCGGAGACCGAGGCTGGCGAAGCCTCGCTCGCGCTCGTGCCTTTCTCGTGAGTTCGTCCTCCCGCGCCGCGCTGCCCTCGGCCCCGAGCTAACCCGCAGCCCGCCTGCCTGCCTGCCTCGCTGCGAGACGCCGTGCTCCTGTCATGTCATGTCATGTCATGTCTTGTCATGTCGTGTCATGTCATGGCTGCCCTCCCTGCGCGTCCCCGCTCGTCCATCTGCGCCCCCGCCGACCCGCACGGAGCGCAGCGCGGCGAGCCCTTTCCACGACCCGAAGCAGCTCGCGGAGCGCTTCTTCGACTTCGGCGACTTCGCGGTGCGCGTGCGGCAGGCCTGGCTGCCCGACGGCAAGGGCGGCACCGAGCTCGGCTTCGGCGCCGCCGTGTACGAGGCCGCCTTCGTGCTCGCGGACTGGCTGGGCCGCGACCGCGCGCGCGTGCGCGGCCAGCGCGCGCTGGAGCTGGGCGCGGGCGTGGGGCTGGTGTCCGTGGCCGCGGCCAAGCTCGGCGCGCGCGAGGGGGTGGCCAGCGACGGCCCGTGGCCTGCCGCAGGCTGCGCTGGGGCGACGCGGACGCGCACCGCGCGCTCGGCCGCTTCGACATCGTGCTGGGCAGCGACATCGTGGCCAGGCCCTACCGCGACCACTTCCCCGCGCTGCGCGAGTCGCTGCTGGCGCTCACGCGCCCCGGCGGCGCGCTCATCCTGGCGCAGAAGCCGCGCTGCCCCGAGGAGCGCGTCTTCTTGGACGCCCTCGCGGAGGACCCGGCCTCCGCCGCGCCTGCTGCACGCGGACTTCGAGCGCGAGAACATCTCGGTATGGGTCTTCCGCCGCCTGGACGCCGCGGCCGCGACCTCTGCGGCGCCGCCGGAGTCCTCGTGATCGCGGAGACGGAGGAAGGCTTGCGTGCAGACGACGTATAAAATAGGAGTACGTACTCCTTGGATGGACGGATGGATGCCCAGCCCAGACCAACCCGGTCAATCTTTGGCCGCGGCTCAGCTTGGCAAGAAAAACAAGCTGGGTAGTCGTCAGTTGACGCCTGCCCGGGCGACGAAGAGGGTCCCGCGATGGAAAGCTTGCGAGATGACAAAGAAATGTAGTAGAGTATGACACAATATCGATGACATCCACATTCAGAACCCGCTGTGCTTGCTGGCCGTGCCTGCCGGACGGTCGGCCGATTGACCGACCGACGACTGGCCAGTCGCCAGCGAACGGCCGCGCAAACGACCTCCGCATCTCGTCGCATCTCACCGCAGCAGCCTCGACGATCGGTGATCGCAGTTAGGCGGTGGCGACGGCCCCCGCCATCGCCTCGTCGCGGCCCAAGACATCCTCTTCTTCCTGTACGTATGCGCCTCGCGCAAGCTTGCGCGACACAACATGAGCGGCAGGGTCTTGCTTGTCTGTCTCCTCCGGCGACTGCGACCGCTAAGAGGCCGCGCGATCCGATCCGATCCGATCCGATCTGATCTGATCTCAAGTCCGCGAGAGCGAGTTCTTGAGATTTCTCGAGAGCGAGGTGTGGAGATTTCTCGAGAGCGAGTTCTGGCGATGTCTAGAGAGCGAGTTCTAGAGATTTCTGGAGAGCGAGTTCTGTCTCGCTGACTGATCAAGCAAGCGCCAGCAAGGCGCTGGCATCCCGCACAGCTGCAGCCCGCCGACCCGGTCCGACCGGCCGGCAGGCAAGCAAAGAGACAGACGCCACGTCTGCGCCTCCGCGCGAATTCGCGCGCCGCAGTTCCCGCGCAGAACCGGCGTCAGGAGCGCTCGTCGAGAAGACCAAAACTCGTGTCGCTCGTCCAGAAGACAAGAAATCCTCGCGCTCGTGCGTCCCCTCCCCCTCCGCCTCCGCCCCCTTCCCTCCGCTTTGCCGCGCCCGGCGCAGATCGCGCCCGCGCTTGAGTGAGCTTCTCGACGCGCAGCCGGCAGTGCGTGCGCCCTCCCTCGCGCGGCCCCTTCTGTGTCCTCCTCCTCTCTGACGAAAGATCCGCCGCTGTGGCACACTGTGTAGCTGCGGTAGGGCGGACCCTGCCCCAGAGGTGGTGTGTGACTCACCGATGTTTACTTTTTGTATGCTAGGCCTGACACTGACCAGTAGATAGATCTTCGCCGATTCTCGTGTTCGTCGATTCCCCCACCAGTGGCAGCATGGATTTCGCAGAAGGTCTTTTCGCAAGATACTTCACTTGCTCAGCCTATCGTTTCTAGTCGTCACCTGCCGTCAACAAGTCGAGCACTGGGACGGGGACGGCTCTGTCCTATGCGATGCGAATGCGATGCGATGCGCGATGCGACGCGACGCGACGCGATGCGATGCATGCCATGAATGCGAGGCGAGGCATGCGAGGCAAGGCGAAGCGACCCGAGGCAAGGCAAGGCAAGGCAAGGCAGACCGCGATCGAGCGCGGGAGGCTGAGCTCGCGGCAGAGGCGCGACGAGCGAGCGGCTGCAGACGGCGAGCGGGCGAGCAGGGCGTGCAGGGCGTGCAGGGCGTGCTAGGCAGGACAGCGACTGCGACTGCGACGATGGTCAAGCTCGCGGCGACGGTGCTGGCCGTGGTGGCGGCGGCGGTGGCGGGGCGCGAGACGCTGCGCGTCGGGGCGGGCCAGGTCGAGGCTCTGGGCAGCGCCAAGACGCCCGTGGCCTGCTGGAAGGACACGTCCACGCGGGGGCCCGCGCACGTGCCCAAGTCCTGCGGCAAGGACCTCGAGCTCTCCGGCCTGCTGTGCTACCCGGCGTGCCTCGAAGGATACAGGTGAGTTGGAGAAAGTAAAGAGGGGAAAAGATCGAAGGCCAGCCTACCCACGAACCACAAGAGAGCAGCCAGAGAAGACTGACGCTTGCTTGGCTTGGTCCGCTTTGGTCCTCCAATCCCACCAAATCTGTGTCCTCCCGTATCATCGCAGCGGCGTGGGGCCCATGTGCTGGGAGACCTGCAAAGAGGGAGAGCACGACGCCGGTGTCCTCTGCTACGAGAATAACAGGACGGTTCACATCAAGCACACGTACGGCCGTGGCACCGGCTCCGTGCCCTCGTGCGGCGAGGACGAGGACCAAGACTGGTCCTCGCTCGGCTTTTGCTTCCCCAAGTGTCCCGATGACGCCGCCGGCATCGGCCCCGTCTGCTGGGACAAGTGCACGGGCAGCTTCCCGGCCGAGGGCGGGCCGCTCTGCTGCAGCTCCGACGAGGTTTGCCACTCTGAGCTCTACAACCTCACCGTCAACCTCCCCATGCACATTGCGCAGGCCGTGCTCGACGGCAAGAGCATCCGCAAGGAGATCAAGGACATCAAGGTCATCGTGGACGACATTCTCGGCTACGAGCTGCCTCTTTGCCACAACACCTAAGTCGCCGCTGCGCGCACGTGCCCAAAGGATCTGTCTGAATTGATCAGCAATACTAGAATCTGCGAGCAACTTCTCTTGTCTTGCTCACAGTTAGTAGTACGACCAAGGGAGTACGTAGGCCTATCTAAAGATCCTATCTAAAGATCTAACGAATGCTAAAAAAAAATTATCCACTCAACGAAAAATCTTCCGAGTCTCTGAGCCTCTCGCTGCGCTTGAGCAAATACGTGACAAGGAATACAATCACGCTTCAACGTGTGAGAGCAAAAAAGTAATTTGTATACGAATTAGGGAGGGAGGGAGGGAGGGATTGATTGATGGTTTGATTGATTGATTGAACGATTGAACGATTGAAGGGATGGTTTGCTTTCTCTCCCTTACTCTTTTGTCGTGGGAGGAGAAGAAAAAGAGGGGGAAAAGACACCGGGACCCGGCTGGGGCTGCAGCTTGATTTCTTTCTCTAGCCTAAGGCAAGAGATCCATCGTTGCCGACGTCATGGCCTCTGCTGCTGCGGCCCGCACCTGCTCCATATCGAATTTGGCCATCGCTCTGTCAAAAGAAATCTTGTCAATCTCGATCAAAGAGTTCTGGGCCGCCGCCGCCTTCCTGACCTCAGCAAGCGTAGCCGGCAACTTTTCGCGCACCACAGCCAGTTTGGCCGGCGCAATGTGCCAAAAGTGACATTGCAGGCGCCAACCAAGCTTACGTAAAAGCTCCTCGCACATTTCAATCCACGCATAATGCTCAGCCTTCTCAGGAATGAGAACGCAAGAGTCTGCCGCGATCACGGCCTCGATCCACGCCAGCGCAGCTTCTTGACCCTTGTTCACGACCTCGAGCATCGCACGCCTAACAGAGCCCTCGATCCATCCGGCACTCGCTGCCACAGAATCCTCTTCCGTTGGTTCCTCGCCCCGGACCGCTGCCTCAAACTCATCGTCTTTAAGCCGCAGGCGATGGACGAGAGCCTCAATCTCGTCCTCCGAACGTCCGGCTTGCTGGAGCGCCGCTTCGCAGGCCAGCATCTTGTACACGGAATCGGGAAAGGCACGAGAGAGGTCTGCGAAGCTGGCCATGACCTGCTTGCGTTCCTCCGCGGACCACGCAGTCGTCGCAAGCGGGTTGCGCTCATTCTGCGCAGTCTTGCGTCGCTTCACGATGCCACTAAAGCCAACATTGTCAAGATCCGCCTCCATCTCGCTCTCGCTGCTGCTACTGCTGCTGCTGGCCTCAAGGTCGTTCTCGGCAACCTTTCGACTACGACGGGCAGCAGACTTGATTCGCCGCCGCTTGCGAACCGTTTTCGTCACCTTACGAGTAGCACGCTTGCCCTCTTCGTCCGTCGAGGCTTCCTCTTCAACCTCTTCGTCCTCCTCGTAACTCTCAAAGCCGCCCTCATCGTCGTCGTCGTCGTCGTTATCGCTATTGTAAAGCGCGCGACGCCTTTCCTCGCGACGCTTCTCCTTTGCTAGTTTCTTCTGCCGACGCTCCTCGCGACGACGGTCCTCCTCCTCCTCGCGAAGGCGTCGACGCTCGTCGCGAATGCGTGCGCGGCGATCGTCTGGGTTCTCGTAGTGCCAAAGCATCTGCTCATTCTCGCCCTTGGTCCGCCAAAAGAGAATCTCCGCGAAGGCGAGAGGGTTCGAGGAGGCGTGTGCAAAGAACTCGGACACAATCGTGCGAAGAGTCTTACACAGATTGGGCCGCGAAGCGCTGTACTCACGGAGTGCACGGCTGTACACGCTAAAGAGAGTCACGTGCCACAACGCAGGTGAGTTGTTGAAGCGCGCAGCCTCCCCAAAAAACTTGGGCACCACCTTGTCCTGCAAGTAATGCAGCTGCGCCTCGCTCGCCGACCCTGGCACGCGTGCAGGGTCAATGAGCACACTGAGATTCTCCAAGATACCATTTGTGTTGAAAAGACGCACGATCGAGTCGACCTGCATTTCGCGCTCGTTATCCTGGGCCAAAAGCCGAGCGCGATGTTCCGCAAGCATGCGCTCTTCCTCATCGCGTTGCGCCTGCGCAGCAGCCTCATCCTCATCGTCCTCGTCCTCATTGTCCTCGCCGGTTCCATTGGCTTCCTCGTGCTCGAGAAAGGCGTCCACGCTTGCAAGCGAGTGTGTCTTCATCACGGCCTCCATGTGCCGCCAGCGATGCAACAGCATTGCTGGCGTCCGCGTGGCGCCAAAGATGGGACCGAGGGCGTCGTCCTTGAGCGTCTTGCGAAAAGCCGCCACGTTGACGCCACTGCTGCCGACGTTGGCCTCGATGTCCTTGACGGCCTCGGCGAGAGCCATCGTCTCTTCGCCGGACCAGGCTTTACCCATGAGACGCGCAGCTGCCGACTTGGTCTTCTTCTTGTGTCCCTGTTGCCCATCGGCGCCTGGGACGAGCGCTCGCGCGCCGCGACGCTTTCTCCGCACGACCACGTGCTCTTCGTCCATTTGCGACATGATCTGCAGCATCGAAGCGCTCAAGGCGGCCATGTGAGCCATGTTGAGCCACGACGAGGTCGAAGGGTCCCACTGCCGCATGTATCGCGGGACGAGTTCCCACTGAAACGAGGTGTAAAACACGCTGTTGCGCAGACGTTTGCAAAAGGCGCGGTCCGCATTGTCCTCGCCTGCCTCGCCATCCTCCCCCTCACTTTCTTGAAGCATCGTCTCCAGAAGCTGCACCATGGCGCTGAGCATGCGGAGGCAATTTTGCAGCTCGCGAGGACGCTTGTTTGACTCGTGCTGCTCGCAGCTGCTAATCAGAAGCTGAAATGTCCACGCGTCCATTGTGGCCAGGAGCGGCGACTTTTGCCATACAACGTCCTCAAGCCCCCCCTGTGTTTCGAGACGGCGGCGCTCAAAGCCCATGCAAAACCCGGCAAGCCACACAAATTGGTAATGATCCGTCGGCAACACGCGTTGGTCCTCGCGACGAAAATCCTGCTTGAGAGCTCGGAAAAGGGGCCCATAGCAGCGCGCGATCACTTCGGTGCAGAGATCGCCTTGCACACGACGAAGACGACGGCTCGCAGTCGTGGCGCGCACATCGTTGCCAATCACATGGACGTCGTTGGCAAGTTGGTCGGCTGCGTCTTTGTCGCGTCGCTGGGTTTTGGTCCTGACGCCCGTTTTGGCGCCGAGAGCGCCACTGGCACTGCTGTGCGCGCCGCCCGTGAGCCCAAATGCGCTTCTTACAACACCTTGGCCCATGCCCGTGCCGGCGACTTTGATGTTGCCGCCAAAGCGCGAGTGTCGCGTCGACAATGTCTTGTTTGCTTGCACACGCTTCGCTCGCATTTTCAGGTGCAGCGACTTGAGACGATCAGCGCTCGCCGCAGACGCAGCAGAAACGGCGCCAGTATCCGTTGGGGCAGACGAGGACGAGGACGAGGACGACACGGCCGTATCGGCAGCCACGCTGGTTTTACTTTTGCCGGCACCCTCGCTGGCGGGATTGATGAGGTCCTCGGCCTCGGCGCCGCGAAAAATTTGGTAAAAGATCTCGAGCAGGATAAAGTTCCAATCACGGTTGTTCTCCATGCCAACGTACTCGCCAAGAAAAAGAACCATGTCGATGACGGACTCTTTTTGGAGCATAATGACAAAGTCTTCGTGCAAAGTGAGCAGGTGAGCGTCCCGAAGGGACCCGGACTGCGAGGGCGCCATGTCCGGCACGGCAACGAGGTTGCGCAAAAACCAGAGCATGAGCTCGACAATGAGTCGGTCCTCCTTTTTTTGTGCGCTGTTTGTCTGTGTTGAATTCGCAATGGGCTGCTCGACGAGCCGCAAAAACGCGTGCAGCGCACCGGGTCGCATGAGATCGTACTTGAACTGCTGCAGGTGATAAATGCGCTTGGAGCGAGATTCCTTTTTATCGGCACTGCCGACGGGCATTGTCAGCTGCACGGCCACCTTGGCGGCCTCAATGAGGAACTTGTCGTGCCTCTCGTGCGTGCAAGACTTGGCAAGCGGAATCAGGAAATTGCGAAAGATGCGGAGCTCGCCGAGGAGAAGCGCCGTGTGGTTCTTGTCGACGCGCGTGTCTTCATTGAGCTCCTTGCGCAGCCGTTTAAGCGACTTGAGGCAGGTCTCATCGTTGCGCACAAAGACGCGTCTCCCCTTCGGGTCAATGCTGCGGTATCACGGACGAACCCATGCGACCGATCGTCAGCTTCTCCATCTTGTCAATGTCTCCAACACCTCTGACTAACTTACCTGAAGGCGCCAAGGCCCGTGCAGAGGTTCATACAGTATGCCTTGTCCTCTCCGTGCATGGTTGGGGCTGCCATGCGCGTCGCGGGAGGTGCTTTTGTCCTTGGCTTCGTCGTTGTTGCCGCCGACGTCGACGCCATGGTGCTCATGCTCGTTTTGGACCCGGCCTGATTCACCGCCGCCTTCTCACCGCGTGCTGGGCGAATCGGGCGGGCGCAGACCGCAGCTAGCGCTGCCTTCGCCCTCGCCCTCGCCCTCGCGCGCTCTTGGCTCGCGTCTCCCGCGCGCCGCGAGAGGCAGGCTTGGACGTTTGATCGCTCGAGTGCGAGAGTGGTCGTTAGGTTGGCCCAACTTGATGAAAAGCTCCCATGGACACCGACGGTTAGTTAACTAGGCCCAGGCCTACTTCTATTACGCAGCCTGAAAGTTCTCGTTTCGCTCTCAGGTTCATCGATGCAAGGCCGAGCGAGTGAGCGAGTGCTCAGGCTAGCACATTGAGGAGCGTGTGCTTGACAATAGTGTGCGGGCGTAGGTCACCTCGAGCACTTTGCACAGCGTTGATGAATAGACAATATGCATTTTTGAAAGAGCCCTATTTCGCTCCGAACCTACCCTTTCGGCCAAAGTGGCCTATTTACCTTGCGCGAGTTGGGGATCCTTGCTCACCTTGTGCATTATCAATTCCCTCGTGCGAAGTCGACCTGTCGTGGTCTGCGCGCTGGTGGGAGTGTCGCGAGTTGGAAAGTACATTGGCCAGGCTAGTGCCTCGCGATCTCTCGCAGCTGCCCCAAGCGTATATACAACGTTTTTGACGTTCGACGAGCTCGGTCTCCGTGGTGGTGGTTAGGTTGTCCGCACGTCGTGGGCCTGATGTCGGGCGCGCTTGCAGAGCAAATGTCGGCTGTGAAATCGCCTAGCAATACGAAATGTTCATGCACTTTGAAATGGTGCCAGAATAAACAAGGTCCTTTCCGCACTTTCGAGATTTACAGAAGCAACCGTCACACGAGAACAGATGCAGCAGCACTTCGCGAGAGCAAGGCGCGAGATGTAATCTTCAACAGATTGCGGCAGAATGTTGCTACAGGGACAAGAGCAAGAAGCCGCTTCCGCTGGCATCATTTTAACCCAAACTCCTTTGAGTTCGACACACGTAAGAAGAACGATTGGGTCTTGAAGTCTGATATAACCCAAGTGATAGCTGCCGAAACGGCAATGTCTCCTCCACCGGCTGGTGAGATGGCTGAATGGAAGACTAGCAAATGGGTACTGGCGAGCGATAAGCTGACACCAAAGTCGATAGCGGAGCGCAGACTCACAAGTCACATCGCTTCGCCTGAGCGCAGTCAGACAAAACGCCGTCGAACATCGCGTGCCCGCCATGCAGAAAGCGATGCTGCTTATGAGCGCATCCAGAAGGCACGAAAGCTTGACGCGAAGCTTGAAGTTGCGAACCAAAGGAGTGATGTGGCAAAGAATGAAATCAGGCGACTGTCACATGAGGCCAGCTCTGCTAAGAAACGTGCGCAGGCTCTCTTTGTCAAGACCTCGAATGCAAGCCAAGCTGACGCTCGTGCTAATACTCTCTCAGAGAGATTGGCAACTCTTACGGATTTCACGATTAATGAACTCCAAAGCGACAAAGAAAAGTTGGAAGCTGAACTCCAGAAGCTCCGTGAAGAACGAGACGCTGCCCTCAGCGATTCGATTAGGTTCCGTGAAGAACGAGACGCTGCCCTCAGCGATTCGATTAGGTTCCGTGAAGAACGAGACGCTGCCCTCAGCGATTCGATTAGGTTCCGTGAAGAACGAGACGCTGCCCTCAGCGATTCGATTAGGTTCCGTGAAGAACGAGACGCTGCCCTCAGCGATTCGATTAGGTTCCGTGAAGAACGAGACGCTGCCCTCAGCGATTCGATTAGGTTCCGTGAAGAACGAGACGCTGCCCTCAGCGATTCGATTAGGTTCCGTGAAGAACGAGACGCTGCCCTCAGCGATTCGATTAGGTTCCGTGAAGAACGAGACGCTGCCCTCAGCGATTCGATTAGGTTCCGTGAAGAACGAGACGCTGCCCTCAGCGATTCGATTAGGTTCCGTGAAGAACGAGACGCTGCCCTCAGCGATTCGATTAGGTTCCGTGAAGAACGAGACGCTGCCCTCAGCGATTCGATTAGGTTCCGTGAAGAACGAGACGCTGCCCTCAGCGATTCGATTAGGTTCCGTGAAGAACGAGACGCTGCCCTCAGCGATTCGATTAGGTTCCGTGAAGAACGAGACGCTGCCCTCAGCGCTTTCAAACAGGCCAAGACAGAAGCGCGGGCGAAGGCCAAAGAGGCGAAAGATTATTACGCCATTTTGCGAGAAGCGGTCACGAAAACTTCTTCTTCTCAAGTTCTTCTAAGGTGGGCATCTTTCAAGTCGATCCCGCGCTTCGCTAGAATACTTCGATTCTGCACTGGCGTCAGTAGCGTACCTGCTTTCGAAGAAATAGTGTCCGCAGTCTATGATTTCGGTGGCTGTCACGCGAAGCAGCGCAGTGCAGCTACCGCCAAGTGGCAGAGCTTTCGTGAGGACAAGGGGTTCGCGAAGTCTGAACAAGGACTGGAAAAAAAGCTCAACAGGTTCGAAGCCTCGGACAGTCTTTCAACTCCGTCAAGCAGATCGCCCTCTCACCGGAAGGCTTCTCTTTTGCTTGAGGACAAACTTCTCATTACGCTAATGATCCTGCGCCTTAATTTGAGTCAGATCGTGATGGGTTCGTTGTTTGATGTCCACCAATCCACGATATCGCGAACCTTTGAATTCGGCATCCATCTTCTGCATCATACTTTCTCGCGCATGTTTCCAACTCGTTGCCGTGTATGCTGGATGTTACGTGCCCCAAAGACGTCTCTGAGCGATTTGGTCACCATACGGTCAGCTGGATTCTTGATGCCACTGAGCTCGAAATTCAAGTACCAGACAACCCAATGGCTCAGAGTGCAACTTGGAGCGAATACAAGGCGCGCAATACAGCCAAGTTGCTGATTGGTCTGAGTGCTTGTGGTACTATTGCATGGCAGTCTGCTGCCTATCCAGGACGTATATCAGACCCCAAACTGACAGAGCGATCGGGTTTCTACGAGGTCTGCGCACACCCGGGTCAAAGCATCATGGCTGACAAAGGTTTCGTAATCTTTGATGAGCTGGCCAAGCGAAAGGGTGCATATCTGTACATGCCACCAAAACGATTCAAGGGGCAGCACACGCTTACACGAGAGGAGGCAAACGACACACGGAAAATCGCAAACTTTCGGATTCACGTAGAGAGAGCAATAAATCGTGTCAAAGACTACCATTGGCTCACCCAAAAGGTCCCAATCCACCAGGTGGATATGATAACTGCCGCTTTCAAGGTCGCGTGCTGCCTAGTGAGTCTAAATGGCCCGCCCATCACGGCACCTGCCAAAAAGTAAGCACTGAATCTTCTTGTTTCAAAAGCTTTCGTCATTATCTTGATTTGAATCAGCCTCTGCATCATCAGCGCAGAGTTCCGACTCCCATGCCTCAGAGAGCTCAGTAGAGACTTTGTCGAGACCTGTCCGTTGTAGCTCGGCAGTCGCGTAGTTGTACCAGAGATCATAGCGAGTTTTCGCCGCATGTTCTTTCGTGTACATAACCGACATGCCCGTTTCACCTTGCTCAGTACCTTGCGCGCATACTTCAATGAGCTTGAAGATTTTAGGAATCAATGTCGACTTCTCTCGCATTTGTAAATCCCGCAGGACGGAATTGACTACAGCAGGGGGGCAGGGGTCGTAGGCTCCACGACCAAGATCATTTGACATGCACACGGGGTTGTGCTTCTTTCTCTGTTCTTGTTGGGAAGGATCGGCCTTCTCAAAGACAAGATAAGAGATCTCATTGTTCACCAGGTCCTCCTCGACTTTGGCACGTGCCGTGTTCCATTCACAGCGCTTACTCGTTGGACAGTTGTCGCGCGGGTCTCGGCGACGAAGATTCTGCACGGCTTGTAGCAAAGCACACACGTGCACGCATCCCTGATCAACTCGGGCGGCAGGGCAGGCGCACATCTGGTCACAGACGTTTGTCACGTATGGAGGCCGTCCGTCCATCGCTTCATGCCATTCGATGGAACAACGCACAAAGACAGGATAGGTGGCATTGACCATTGACCTTGGGCAGTGAAGCCTGAACCAACACTCTTTAGCAGGTTTGTCTCCATTCGGTACGAAGTAGGCTGCAAATCCGCGAAGATGTGTGCGGAAGCAAATGCGCTTGTAACCTTTTCGAAAAACACCTTTCTTCGTACATACGTCCTTGAAATGTTTCTGCAAGAACTGTTCCGAGACCAGCGGCGCTCGCTCTTGCAATTCGCCGATATAGGTGATCCAGCGGTCTGACGGGATGGCGGCAAGTGCAGCCTTGGCTTCGGCGTTATCTATCAGTGGAAGGTCTACATTCCGTCCGCAGTTTCTCAGCAGCTGCAGGACGCTGAGGCCCTCTGGGCAACGCAGATTGGTAAGCTGGTGATTCCCTTTCTTTGCTGCTGCTTCAGCAGCCATTTGGGCACGCACGCTCGCGCGAAGCTCATGCTTTTTCTTGCCAGACGCAAATTGCCCGCGAGTGCGGAGCCAGCGGGCCAACTGGGCAAGCGATGCTGTGTCAACATGTTCCTCACACATCTTGGCCCCGATAATAAGGTCTTCTGTGAGCTGCACAGGGTGGACCGTGTCCTGAGGCTGGATCACAGAATAACCCTGACCAACGTCATGGTGTTTTGGCTTCTTCCTCTGGCATCCACATCCATCACGCATGCAAAGCAGGCCCAGAGAGATGAGGTCCACCTGCTCGCGGTCGAAACTTGTTTTGCCGAAACGTTCAATGCATCCTGTGTCAATCGCAACCTTCTCATCGAGATAATTGATCTCGCGCTTCGCAAGGTGCAGCGCGATGCCCCCAAGAAGACCGCCCTTCGCCCTTTTCATGTCCGAGACAACATCCTCTTTGCGTAGTTGCTTCGCGTAATTATTGCAGAGAATGTCCGCGAGCTGATCAGGGTCTTTCCAGCTTTCCAGTGTGACCCCGCGATGTAAGAGCAGCTCCATGACGGACAGTGCCGTTTTTGCCCCAACGCCTTTAAGGTTGTGATAGTCCGAATCCACGAGTAACGCGTACGCAAGGCACACAGCGGCCGCCGCTTCACGCGGCTCGCATGCGTGGTGTCCTACAACTCTGTCAATGATAAGACCCAAGTCACGTGGACGGTCGCAGAGCGCGTTTGATTCATCTTCTGGCGCAGTATTTGCCGCTGGGTCGTAGAGAATGCCCAAACCGTCCTGCCAAAAGCCCGGTGGGATGACAACGACATTTCCGCCGTGGTGAACGAGCATGTCTGAGTCAACTGAGATAATGTATTGGATAGAACCTTCATGGAGCAACGCGACAAGCGTGTGATCTGCCTCGTAGGGAGCCACCACATAGGGGTATCCCTCCACTCGCAACTGCCTGATGACCGCGTAAACAAGATCACGGGTGACGCCAGCGTTTGCCTTTGAGATCTTTTCCATGAGCGCGGTCGAAGGCTCCTCGCCGGCGTTGAGGCAAGCTTGTAGGTCTTCCATCAAACCTTGGACCATTCTATCGCGTTTGTTGCTTCTTGCAGAGTTCGTGCTTGCCTTTATTTCGTTTGAAACGCCATCGAAGACGACGATAGGGCGAGCGCCCCATGTTTTGAGCTTCTTAAGCCGCCCAATAAACCCTGCACGATGCTAGTGAAGTTGCCCTTAGAGACCTCTTCATGCTGCACGCTCACGTACATGTGCAGCCAGACTGAGGCAACAATCCCAACATCTTTGTCGCGCAAGAGTTCGTAGAGCTGGACGTTGCGTTGCTTCGAACGTAGTTGCTTGAGCAGCTCCGTAACGCCCATGACGACACGGGAGTATGCTTCTAGCTTCTCCGCTCCGGCTCCTGCGCGCTTGCTGCTTTTGCGCCCGCGTACGCACCTGCGCACGCGCCTCCAGCGCGCAGACAGTCTGCTTTACGGTTAGGTGGCAGCTCTCTCTTTTCGCGCAAGGCCCTCTCCCTGCTTACCAGTAGTTAATCTGACAGGTGGGGGGTAGATTAAGGAGAAATTGCACGTTTTCAGGCGTTTCAGAGCACCGATGCATATTGTCTATTGTAAAAGTTGCACGACGGGAAAAAAAAATATAATGGAAAGGCTTGTTCTCGTTAGGCCTAGGTATTTGGTGCGAGGGAGAAACGAGGATGCGCGTTACGTTACACATGCGCGCCGATGAATTGGCAAGTTCTTTGCGTTTCGACCTGACATAATGATCGCCGCTGCGAATTGCTCAGCACACGCAACCTGCGCGACACCCATGCGCGCAAGTTGGGAAAGATCTCCCCGCCCCCCCGCCCCCGGATCTGACATGATGGTGGCCTCGATGGATTAAAAATTGCCCGGCCGTGGCTTGACTTGACTGTTGACTTTGGAGCCTTCAAACTTTCGAGTATGACTGTGTTTGGGTTGAACAACGTGGAAGCTTGGGAAAGAGAGGTCTCATGCGGCACGCGTAGCAATTGGTGCCGGCGGAGAAGGTCGAGGCGGGACATTTTCTGGGCCGAGCAACTCGAGCGAGTCGGGCGAAGTAGTGTCTGCATCGGACCTTGCCTTTTCCTGCAAGAGCGCATGCGTGTCATCACTGCCCGATACGAGGACAAAGTAGCCTGGGCCCGTCGTTTTCACGAGTCCAAGGTCCTCGAGATCCGTGAGTGCCGGTCGCGGATCGAACATGTGCATGTTGTGTGGGTACTTTTGCTCAAAAACGTTCTTGCACTGGGCCACGATGGCGTCCATGGACGCAGGCGCCCCAAGACCGTCCTGATGCAGCTCAACGAGCGCCAAATAGACCACGGAAGCCTCCTTGGTGGCTTGATCGAGAGCGTCAAGTCCCGCATAGCCAATGGTGGCCGATCCCGAGGCCACAATGTTGTCCGTGAAGAAGGCGTTGGTCAACGAGCTGTAGTAGGCCCATGACATGTACATGCGAGACAGAACCCGCAGGAGATACGAGCTCGAGGCCACGACTCCTGCGACCCATGCAGGAGAAGCAACGAAATCGTCGGCCAAAACAGGTACCATGACGGCGACGCCAATGACGGACATGACGCCGAAGCGTAGACGGTCCATGACGGACATGTAGACTTGCTTTTCCGGAAAGAGCAGCTCAATATCCGCCATGGGCACGTCACGATATTGACGAATGTGAATGTTGGTTCGGTTCGCATACTGGTTGACGAGGTCACGCTGGTTGCGCCGAAAGCTCATGGCAGTATCGACGCCGATGACCTTTGGCTCGGCGGGGCTCGCGATGCGGTAAATGACCACCATGTCCTTGTACGTGACCTCTTGGAGGGTCATGTAGGTGAGGAAATTCCATGGGTTGAGAGCTTTTTCAGCCAGCGTGATGCGCGCCGCCATGGCGTGCTCGAGCGCTGCGTCTTTGACGGCGCTGGGACCGGAGCCAAACTGATCGCCCGCGTCGGAGCTACTCGAGGCGCGCTGCATGCTCGTGACCGGGTTCGCGGCGAGACTGAGGTCGGCGGCAGCGGGATGGTTTGCACGGACGTTTTCAATGTTTGCGGCTGCTCCGGCGTGGGCACCCGGGGCCTGGTCGTCGACGGGTGCGGCGGGGAGCTGGACGGCGACATCGACTTTCTTTTGCTCTGGCGCCGAGAGCTGCGAGATGCGCATGCGCAGCATGCGGTCGAGGACACCGAGCGTGCCGCGTTGGACCGCGCGCGCGAGGCGTGCGGTTTGCGCCACAACGTTAGAGCTCGAGTCCCCGAGCAGGTTTGCGGAGCGCTCCATGGAAGCCTTTTGTATCTCGCGTAGCCTCCGCGCGACCGCGACGCTAAATTTGGTGAACTGGCGGTGGAAGATTTGGTACATGAAGAGCGCGGACCTGCGGATGCCCTCGTCCATTTTTTCGCCGTAAAAGAGTCGCGTCGTCCGGTCCATCCCGACGCCGCGGTGAAAGACGAGCGCGGAGTTGGCCTCTTTGGGCATTTCCACCTTGCCTTTTGCGTTGTTGCCGCTGGTGGCCCAGGCCGGGTCCTGGTAGAGCTTGTTTGCGACGTTTTGCACGAGTTTGCTGTCGAGGGCCTTCCACTTGACGCGCGTGGGGATGGAGAAGCTGTAGGAGTTTTCCTTGGCGTAGCTCCACTCGGCGTGGGAGACGAGGTGGTAGCCGCTCCTGCAGAGGATGTTTGCGAAGGAGTTGAGGAAGCGGTCTTCGTCGACCTTGCCGTTGCCGGGGACCCTGTCTGGGTCCCTGGACGTGAGCGAGGGTTCGAAGCCGTTTTCGAATCTTTCCCTGAGTTGGTGGGTGTGTCCTAGCATTTTGCTGCCGAGCCTTCCGTCGAGGCGCTTCATGAGCGTCTTGAACTCGTTCCTGCGGTCGCCGCCGACCCAGGGGACGGCGTCTGCCTCTGCGCGTTCTCGGAGCGCGGGCGGCACGTAGGGCACGAACCTGGTTTCTCCTTCTTCTGTGCGCCGCGTCACCGCGGACACGTACCGCCAGGAGAGCAGGTCGAGGAAGACCTCCTTGCGCGTCGCGATCTCGCGGCGCCGCCGCCCGAGGAGCATCTTGCTGGCCATGGGGCCGGGCCGGGCCGGGCCGGGCTGGGCCGGGTCGAGCCGAGCCGAGCCGAGCTAAGGGAGGGAGGGAGGGGCAAGCAGGCGTCGAGCTGAGGGCCGCGTCGAGCCGAGGGCCGAGCCGAGCCGAGCCGGGCCGGGCCGAGCCGAGCCGAGCGGCGCGGTTCGATTCCGGGTTTAGATTAGATGCCCGTGGTTCTGACCGTCTTGTACCTATCGATCTTGAGGCTTTTCGTCATCCATCCACCGTCCTCTGCGACGACAAACAAACATACATACAAACAAACAAACAAACAAACACACGCACCTCTTCTCTGCTTCCTACAGCGATCCTCATCTTTTTCATCGTCGAAAGCCTCTCCCGCCGTCCAAAAAGCGTGGGCCCTGGCTCCCCTCGCCGTCCCCTCCGGCCGCCGGCAGCAGCAGCACCAGCACCAGCACCAGCCCCAGCTTCTCGCGAGGCTCTGCGCTCTTACTCCATAACCGCCGCCGTTTCCCCAACCCCCTCTCAACCCCCATCTAACCGCCGCCGTTTCCCCAACCTCCCTCTCAACCCCCACCGTAACCGCCGCCGTTTCCCCAACCCCCCAACCGCCTCCCTCCCGCCT
>KN805473.1:0-16349 GCA_000818945.1 Schizochytrium sp. CCTCC M209059
GCGGGACACTTTAGGCCAAACAGCGCTGTTTTACGTTTGCGAAGCCAAGGATGAGAACAATGCACTCCTTTTAGCGAAACTTCTTTTCAAGTACAGCGCAGGTCTTTCGGACGAGTCCCTCGGAATAAGGAAGGCCAATCCGACCTTTTTCGAAGGGTGCCAGGCGAAACTGCCCGCCTTTCTCTCCTTCATACGCTCGTTACCGTTAGCGCAGCTACAAACCAATGCACTGCGAGAGATGATTGTCAAGCTCTATGAGCAGGGCATGCAGACATTGAAAGAGATTCGCAGTCTCACTTCCGCCCAGCTTGAGAAAGTGGGAATAGCAAGCTTGCAAGACCGCCGTGCGTTGCTGCAAGTGTTTGTAGGCCCTGAGCAAGTGAGCAAGCTCAAGAGTCTTGCCGCGGAGCTTTCTGATGCCCGGGCAAAGCGCAGCAAGGAAAAGGCTGGTCTCCCTCATTCAATGCTGCACGATTTTTTTGCCGAGCAGCTCTCACGCGAAAACACGATTGCCGCTGTTGCAGACTTTGACTTGCAGCAAGCAGATGTATCTGAGAAAGAGAAAGCGCTCAACAAACTGCAAAAATCCATCCATATATACCGAGAAAAGATCCCTGAACGGAACCAGATGCGGCGCGACCTTGTCGCGTCTATTCGAGAAACTCTCGCAAAGAGTTCAGAAATCAAGCTTCAAGAGCTAGAAGATGATGCAAACGACGTGACCGATACTTGTCGCAAGCTCTGGCGAGATACCCTGGGTGAACCGGCAGACATCGACGTTGCAGCGGAACTAGTGGCCTCTGGACAAGTACAGAAGGCAATCCGAAGCATGATGGAGGCCATCAAGGCGTGGGAGGCTCGCCATGATACGATTGCTGCACGCGAACGCACCATTGCAGCTCTCAACGCACTAGAAGAGAGCACGAAGCGCCTTGGCATTCAGCCTACATTCTTCAAGACGCTGACTTATCCCGAAAGATCACAGGAGTTGGTATTGGAACTTCAGGATGTGTATCAAGCATTTGTTGCGGAGTTCAACGTCTTGTCGAAAGGCGATCCTATGGCAGATGCCCCGCTCAACAAACTGCGACATGCGTTGGCCTGTATCTTCTCGTTATACACTTGTACGATTCCGAGCATGGTCTCGCGCGTAAAGGACCTTGAACATTTGCTCTCGCGCCTTACGTCTGGACTCACCGAGCCAGACACCGAGGATGCAGAGCTTCTTCTCAAGAGTCTCAGAAACAAGACAAGAAAGCGCAAGCGTCTTGCTTCTGAGCTCGACGACGCCCGTGAGGATGCCAGAGCAGGTGACGAGGAATCTCAAGCGAGAATCGCTGACTTGGAGCAAGAGCTTGCTCAAATCGGAAATGTTGACAAATTCGACAGCGAGCTGCTTAAGAAGCGAGCTCGCTTATTGCGACATGCAGAAGAGCACTACCCTGAGCTGCTCTGGGATCAAAATTGGCTGAAGCGCCTTGGACTGGGCGACGACGGATCACCGCTGGAGCTGTCAAAGCTGGGTTTATGGCGGACGACGGCTCGTCGCGTTCGCTTTGTCACTCTCAAGGAGCTTGCGTCCAAGCCTGGCAAGTCTGTGCAAAAAGTGCGTGGCCCTGATGGCCGCGATTTTGTGCTCAAGGCCTTTCATCTCGTCAGCGAGGCGTGGAGCAGTCGATTTTACCATCAAGTTGCGGCACTTGCCCAGCTTCAATCGGCCTACATTGTTCAGATTCAGAGCGCCTTCATGCAGAATGCATGTAAGGGCTGCATTCTGATGCCGTTTTATTCCGGTGGCGACCTCGCCACGTGGATTCGCGATCATTCGCACGCAGACTTGGCAATGCGTCTGCGCATCGCAAACGGTCTTCTGAGCGGGCTGCACGATCTGCACTCGCGAGGCTTCGTGCACTGCAATGTCAAGCCAGAAAACGTCTTTCTCGCAAAGGGTCTGTCGCCGGTGCTGGGCGACTTTGATGATGTGCAGACGCACAATGTGCCCATGACGCAGCCGATGCAGGCCACCATCAAGTACATGGCGCCAGAGCTTCGCAACGGAGATGTCGACAAGGTCGAGCCTGCCGTGGACATGTTCTCTGTGGGTGTGGTGCTCGCGGAGCTCTTTGACGGCTCAGAGGTATCTGACGCAGCCCAAGCACTCGTGTCGTCTCTCCAGTCTGCAGACCCAACTCAACGACCCACTGCGCTTGAGGCCTTGCGCCACGAAGCCTTTCAGGTTGAGCTTGTGAAAGAGGCTTCATGTGCCATTTGTCTCGACGTTTACCAGGTTGGTGAGGGCGTCTCTTGCGCTGACGGCCACTTTATGTGCAGAGAGTGCCTGAGCAAGTCGGTTCGCGCCGCTGCTCAGCCTCAGGCGCATGGCAACGTACGACGGGACGGAAGCATGTGCTGTGTTGCGCCCGACTGTAAACTCCTTGTTTCTGGTCGAGCCATTGCATCCGCGGTTCGAGACGAGGACTTTGCAGCTCTGCTCGACATTGTGCGCGCGCACTTTGAGCGAGACGCTGCAGCCGAACAAGAGCGCCAGCTTCGTGACCGCGTCGACGCAGCGCTCCGCGAACTTGGGTTGGACCGGACGACGCAGAATCACATTCGCGTCATTCAAGATGAGGTCCTGGCCATGTCGTGTCCGCGCTGTTCAACCGTCTTTGCTGACTTTGATGGCTGCTGTGCTCTCAAATGTGGCGCTTGCTCATGCTACTTTTGTGCATGGTGTCTGCAGGACACAGGCAATGACTCAGACGCTTGTCATCAGCACGTTGCAACATGCGCGTCAAAGCCTGCTGGCGAAAAAGACCCGTTCTTTAGCGATCTTGCTGTTGTAAAGCAAGCGTGTACTCGGCTTCGTGCACAGCGCCTTCGTCGCTACATGGTGGAAAAGATTGAAGACGCAGGCATACGCGCTCTCGTTCAGCAGAGACTTCGCCCTCTCCTCACGCCGGACATTGTCGGCGACGACTTTACGTTTGAACAATAGATGCCGAGAGTGTGCTTTTATAGAATGGAATCGATTTGATGGGTTGCATTTTGTTGCCTTGTCTGAATTTTACCAATTTTATGTGCTCATCCTTCAAAGGATGTTCTCGTTGGAGTGGAGCAAAGAGCACCACGACGGATTATTCTTTGCATGGCTCGCCCGCGCGCTCGAACAGACTTCGTGCGTGAGGGTGCAGACAGGCCTTTGTTTACTAATATCCACACCAGCCATTACGTATGCTATGGGCATCCTCTCACAATAAGTCAGGGCTGGAACGTGTATTGTTCACTTGCAATAGCCATGCATTCTTCACTTGCGTGGCCATGAATTGTTCCCTTTGAATGAATGAATTCTTGACTTACACGGGCTCGGAGCCTTTACTATGCATATTGTGTATCGAAAAAATCAAGGCAAATGATGGCGCTCGAGCAAGATGATGCTCAAATGGCTTGCAAGAGCATCGAGCGCAGATGCCAAAGTACGAAATCGATGACAATGCTGCGCTGACAATGCTGACTCGTACACCAACGATCGCGCGCGCGCCTGAGCGGAATGATTTTGGCTTGGAGTGAAATAGATTGCTAGTATGCCTAAATACGCTTGGAATGCCTGGGGAATTTCGCTTCTGCTGAGATGAATTTGTCTGGCGGTAAAGATCGATGTTGCCCTCACCTTAAATGTCGTCTCGAGGATGTGGTGGTGAAGAGTTCGATGATCATAAAATTTTGGCCGTGCTCGTTCGTGCTCTGAGCGATGTATAGTCTTGCTTTGATGTCGCACGAACTAGTGGCGATTAAGATTCGATGATCGTTGGCACAGCAAGTCTACAAGCGACTTCCCATGGGTGCGAAGTTGACTTCGCCACTTCTGTGGCGCTGCTGTGTCTGCTCACGTCATTTCCGTGTCCCCCCAAAAATGTGTTACGAGGGTAACATTGTGTGCTTCAAGTGTCACTTGTATCTTGCAGAGTCATATGATTAAACTTCGTGTCAATTCAGGGCATTACTTGATGATTTTCCTTCATGTTCGTCACGCTGCAAAAATGACTTGACGCGCAGCAAGATTGCTTCGTTGGTGATCCTATTGTAATCGAGACTGGACTCATCGTTTGGTCAAAAGGGTAAGTTGGACGTGATTACAATACAAAATGGACACCATTTACTTACTAGAGCGTCTGCAGACAAGTAGTCTCCAAAGTCTCTATGCCATCTTATTCTGCGCATGCGCACGAATTGTCAGTCGGCGTGGCAGTTCCGCGACTGCGCTCTCACTGCGACTTGCCCAATCTTTGTACCACCGCCTTCCATCTCTGCGACCGCCGCGGCGGCATCGTCCACCCAGATTTCGCGCTCCATTGTCGTTTGCAGCGGTCGGCGAGAAGTACCTACGTCTTCTATTCCCGGCGAGTATCGTCTTGCGCAGCGTAGCTATATAACATCCAAAATCATTTTATCTCTCACATTCGATCATACCACGTGGGCAACTCCTCATCTCATTCGCACTGAGCAGAAAAGTCACGTAGGGCCGGGTTAGTAGTGTGATAGGGGACTGCACGCGAAGTCCCGGTGTTGAATGTTTTTTTATTTTTATTTTTTATTTTTAACAGCCGGAATTGCGTTCTGCTGTCCGCTGTAAAACTTGAAGAAGCAGATTGTGGCTTGCAGGCCGAGCGCTTCGGGTTTAAAATGAGCTCTGCGAGTTTCTTGCCGATGATAAGGAGTTGCGATACGTTGCATCGCAAAAGTATTGAAGCTAGCACTGGGAAGATCAAACTGGGTGTGTAGTGGTATTGTAACAAATCAGACGAGAAACTCGGCGGACTTTTTGTCGCGAATAAGCGAATGAGCCTGAGATTTCAGCAAAAGTCAATTTTCCTCGTCAAAAAGAGTTTGCGTATAACTGATCCTCGAAGCTCAATGATTCTCGGGCCTCTTACTGACAGGTTTGGGCAATCTTTACTTATCGCCACGACCTCTGTCATCAAGCTGCTCTCCTGCCTGCATACTTACTTTGGCTTCCCCCTTCACATGGCGTTGAACACGTCGGAAGTAATGTAGAAATGAAAGATGCGCATTCACTGCAGCCGTGCCATGACGGATCGTACGGCGCACGCGCGCATTCGCGGGACACGCGCCAACGATCCACCTTTTAAGATGCGCCGCACGCGGCAAGTCGCACGCGGACAGCTAAAAGCGCACGTGGCCCCGGTCGCGTTTCTTCCCTTTTCGTCTCTGCCGGACTGCAAAACGAACTTCTCGCGCCCCCACTCAGGTTCTTTGCTTGCGCAACGCATTCGGGTCAATACAAATTGCGAGCTGCTTTGCAAGTTGCGAAGTAGGGCCTCAACGCGACCAAGTCCAGAAAGGTTTGCCACAAACGTGCATTCCCTAAACTTGTTCAACTACCTTAGCTTCTCTAGAGGAATATTAGAGCACAGGTATGGAAGTCGCGAACATGTCGCCTTAACGTGAAATTGGGTCAGTGATGGACAAACAAATAGTTTTCACGACTTGGAAACAATTTACCCGAGCTCGTCTTGAGAAATACTGTGAATGGTATGTTTTTGGAAAGGAACGACTCTCAACGAATCACACTGAAGTCCAAAAGAACAAATATCATAGTTATAATAACAGGCGAGTCTAGCGTGTGAAATCTTCCTCGGGCTCGGGAGCCCGCTCGAAGATCGCTGGCACTTGCGCGGACAGAGCTCCGCTAGAGCGCCGACTCGAGCGCGTACTGCCCCGACTGGCGCCTCTCGATCGTGCGAGACTGGCGCGGCTACTTTGCGAACTCTGACGCGACGCGGCTGAAGCGCGCCGCGTTCGGTCGGTGTCGCTCGACCGTCGACTCGCTCGACTCGTGTGGGAGGGCCGACGAGTCATGGACGAATCACGCCGTGCTTGGTTGGTGGCTTCGCTTGATCGACGACTGGATCGGGTGCTCCGCGAGGTGCGAGCAGAGACGACCGATTTTTGCCGCGTCTGACTGGTGTCGCTTGATCGACGACTTGCCAGGCTGCTGCGCGAGCTCCGAAGGGAGACGGAGGACCCTCGGTGCGCTTGGCGAGCGCTCGTTTCAAATGTCTCAACATGCTCCTCCTCCTCACCATCATCATCATCATCATCATCAAACAGCTGCCCATGGGCGTCGTCGTCGTCAACGTCAACCTCATCGTCCACATTCTCTTCTTCCTCTTCCTCTTCCTCTTCTTCTTCTTCTTCTTCGTCGTCGTCGTCGTCGTGTAGAGTTTCCCTTTCTGGAATTTCCTCGAGCTGATTCTCAGGGCCACGTCGCGCAGCGGAATTATGCTTTTTGCGCAGCGAGTCGCGTCGCCCGAGCGAGGCACGCTGAGGTGTCTCGGACGTCTGCGGCTTGAAATCGTAAATGCGCTTGGTATTGTTCAAAAAATCATCTTGCGTCATGGACACGTTTGAAAAGTCGTACCCCGTGGAAACCCAGCGCTCGCAAACGTCATTGTACGACCATACGGTAGAGCGATTCGGAAGAAGGACAACTGGGTCCACAGTGGGTTCGCCTTTTAAGTCAACCCACTCACTCGCATCGCCTCGGGTATCCTCGTCCCGCTCCGGTTCCTCGAGCTTGCCAAGTTGCAAATACGCAACGACAACCTCCATTCGGTCTTGGCGCTGCCACTCGGGCCATGTGGCAAGCCAGGCCTCGAATTGCTTCTCCGTGATAGCCAGCGCCTCGCGCTTGGCCGCGGCGATTATGCCGGCGCTAATGGAAACATGATTCGCGTAAATCATGGCCTTGGAGGAGACCGGGAGGTCGAGACTCTCCCGCAGGTCAATCTCGAACCGCAGGTAAACACATACATCGTCAATGCCACGATTCTCCCCGTTGATAAAACGCTCCACGTGCTCGTGCACAATGTTGAGACGCATGATGCCGCGACCCAGTTTGCGCAGTTTGGCGCGGTCGCCCCTGGCGTGGGCAACGGCGGCAACGAGCTGCATTTGGCCCAGAGCCCAAATTGGTTTGTCAGCGCATGCGTCGGTAGCGTCGAGCATGCGCAAAACAATCTCGTCCCGCGCGATGGGGTCTCGCGCAATGGTTTCAAGTACCTCTTGTACGCGTGACTTGAGGTCTTCACGCAATTTTTCTTCTTTAAACTCTTGCGAAGACAAGAGCATTGAGAGAAAGTGCAAGACTCCTCGAAGGTAGGCCGGGTCGATGTACGGTTCGAGATCAACGACCTGGACATTGAACTCGCGTGCAACATCAAAGAGGGTGCTTAATTGCACGTCGCCACCTCGTGGGCCGACCGTGGCGCCCAGCTCTTGCAGCAGTTGAGCGTCGTTGCCAAGATACACCATTACGTTGGAATCCGACCTAATCGCGCGTAGAGCCTGCAACTCGTCACCCACGAGGCTTGTGTTCGCGATGTTAAGCACGAGACGCTCCGACCGTGGGGTCTGAAAAGGCTCCAACGGAAGGGAAAAGATATTCACGCAATTGGTCAAATCCATGAGGTTTCCATGAAGTACAAGCGAAGAGGGCACATACGAGAGCGAGTCGCAGCCGCTCGCAATGAGGTCGCCCTTGACGGTGAGTCCTTCCGGCAAGGCCTGCAGCGCGGCGCAGCCGCGCAAAATAAGATTGCCTTCCACCACGAGATTGTCCGGGAGCTTGATGAGACTCGTGCACGAGGTGAGATCTAGATTGCCTCTCACGCGACGGAGCGAGTCGGGAATGGTCAAGAGCATGCTGCAGGAATGCAGGTTGATGGGCCCGGTTTCCGTCCAAAGAGGCAATATCGTTAGCGCCGAGCAGTCCCGCAAGTACACTTCTCCGAATACTTCTAAATCTGGCGGGAGTTCCGAGACGACGCCTTGAGAGTCCAGGATGCAAAGTTTTTTCACCAACACATTGGTGCCCCAGCCTGCCACGCCAATGTTATTGAGCATGAGGCAATTTTGCACGCGGAGGTCATTGGGAATGATAACGTGTGCGACTCCGTCGCCACTGTTATTTTGCGAGGGCATGATAGCCATGTCACCTTCTACGATTGTGCCGCTTTGTAAGTGGCCTGCCTCGCTTGCGATGGGGACGGTAATGAGCAGGTCCCCGCGGATCACGCGCAAGCGGGGAAAATCTTTGCAGAGACTGAGACGGAGAGGTGTATTGGGTGCTGTGCGTACCTCGAGCGTGGCCTGGTCCTTGCGCCAGGCCATCCACTCGACGGGGCCGCTCGACAGGGCGGCGGCAGTCTCGGGGCTGTTCATGCCGCGCAGCGCCTGCGCCATGGTTCGCTGCCGCATGGCGCGGAGACATTGCGTGCGAAGGGGCATGTGATGCAAGCACCATCGTCCAGCCTTGGAGCAGCGCGATGCCATTCTCGAGGGGCGCAGGCTGTCTACGGCGCCTCGCACTTGGCCTGCGCAAAAGCCTGCGCAAAAGCCTGCGCAGCCGCTGCAGCACTCGACCATGTCCGACCGGCAGAGCGAGAGGGAGCAATGCCGCCAGTTCTGCATCACAGCAATGCATTCATTACAGCCCGCAGTGCACGAGGGAAGGCACGGCTTGAAGGGTTTTCCGGCCACGAGGCAAAAGGGCGCCAAAATGGCGAGCGGGGTCAAGGTGGCGCCCGCGATGACAGCGGAAACCAGGTGCAGAAACTTCCCTAAGCAGCCGCCAATCTCACACGTATGCTCGTCGGGGTCGCTGCAGGGTCGATGCAACGAAAGCTCGCAATCCTCCATTCCCGACGTCTCCACGTACTCGCACATGCAGCAGATTGTAATGGGGAAACACTCCAGAGCGACCTGCAGGCCCATGCACATGGAGCAGCAGCCTATGCAGTAGTAGTCCATGCCTTCTTCATCGTAGATTTCTTCTCCATCGACGAGGCCACGGCACACGCAGATGCCGCCCAAGAGGAATTCGGGGTCGTCCGTTTCCAGGTCCGAGAAAGGTAGGCATTGAAGGTTCTCCCTCGTCTTTTGCAGGCACGCATGCTCCTCAACGCCATGGCCGTGCGCCCGCTCCTCGGCGTTCACTGCCGCGAGTAGGCTGCTGTTCACTAGACCTCCCACGTCGCCGCTGCTCCACGTCATCCTCCTCCCTGCGTCCGCGTCGCGTCCTCCTCCTCGCTCGCCGTCGTTGTCCGTGTTTGTCCCCGCGTGGGTGGGTTCTCCCGCCGCAAATCCGCCTTGATCGATCTTTTCTGCTCAAGTCGATCGCCCGCCGCTCGCTCCTGCTCTTCTCGCTCGCTCGCTCCCTCCCTCTCTCTCCTTCTCTCTCCTGCGCGCGCCGCCCGCCAGGCCGCGCCCCCGCGAGGCCGGCGCCGCTCCCGGTGCCAGCTCGTGCGACGTACGTACTCGCTCTGCCTGCCTCGCCGCGCCGCGCCCTTGGCTTTCTCTCCCCTTTCGCCCTTTCTTTCCTGTGCCTGACTGCGAGACTTGCTCCTACTAACGACGCCTGGCTGGCGCGACGCGGCGGCACTGGGACGGCGGGCGGGGATGGCCGCCTCGGCGCGACGCAGACGCTGCCGCGGCCTCCTCGCGCTTGCCGCGCGGCGGGTGGGCGGGGCGGGCGGCTCGGCTCGAGTTGCCTGGTCGCTCGCTCGCTCGTGTTCGTCGGGCGCGCGGCGCGGAGACGTCGCTCGATTGGGGCGTTCTCCTCACGCTGGCCCTGCTTGGCTCCCTCACCACCAAGATCTCCGGTTCGCCTTCGAGTTCTCCTCCTTCTAGCCCTACTCCCAACTTCGGCCATGGCTTTCTTCCTTTCCTCTTGTGTGTTGGTGTGTTCTCTGTCTATCTGCCTGTCTGTCTAAGTGTCAGTTTGTTTCACTGTCTCACAGTCTGTCAGTCAGCAGCCAGGCAGTTTCTCACTTGCGCAAAGCACAGGCGACGCGAAAGACAAATGCACGCCGACGACGAGATCCTGCGCAACCCTTTTTATGTCAAGGAAGAAAAAAGCGAAAAAGATCTTGATTCACAACATCAATTAAAAAAGAAAAAGAGAGCAAGCGGCAAGAGAGACGCAGAAATGAGCGAGGCCCCAGAGGGCGTAGCGGGTTGTTCATCATCGTCGCACGGACCAAAGTTTCCCGTCCCTTCGTAGCCGCCAGAAATGACGCTGTTGGGCAAGACTGGCTGCGGACCGCAGAGGTTGTTCCCTCCAAGCGAGCTGCGTTGCGCGCACATTGTCAGCTCTGAGAGTCAGGTCTCAAAAGAGAAAAGGTGTGCACTTACATGATCCGGAGTCGTGAGAGACTGCTGATACTCTCTGGTAGCGAGAGAAGCTCATTGTCGGCTAGCAGGCTGTCATGGATGTCAGTCAGAATAGCCCCCCTCCAAGATACAAGGCGTTTTACTAAAACTTACAGATTTTCCATATCGGAAAGTTGCCCAATCAATGTCGGCACCGTCTTGAGCCGATTATCCTCGAGCGATCTGATTGCGGCAAGGTCAGCGCCAAGCTTGGTGGTTGCCTTCCTTGTCGTATGCGCACTTACAGCGTCCACAGAGAAGTCTTTTCCATGAGCTCATCCGGAAGCTCGCTCAATTGGTTGGACGACGCATAGCTTACACATTATCACACAAACGTAAGTTAGCCTTGGCCTTTTACGGATTCCCCAGTCGACGCTTTCACACTTACAGCAAACCCAGACCTGGCACAGTGAGGACGCCGCTAGGAAGTTGTGTCAACGCGTTCGCCGAAATGTCGCTAGCCCCGCAAACCCTGTCACGTTAGCACAATGAAAAAAAAAGATCCGTCGTTCGAATAAGCGTCGAGGAAACGTACAGCGAGGTCAAACTCCGCATCCGCTCCATAGCGGGGAAAACGTTGTCGTCCGTAAATGCGTTTGCGTCGAGCCGTCTTGGTGTGGGCGTCAGCGTTCGAAGGTCTTCCTTTTTTTCAGTTTGTAAACCCAGCACATGCAAACGACGCATGCGAAAAAAAAAATGCAGAGAGGGCGGGCAAAAAGATAGAGGAAACGTACAGTTTTTGGAGATTTCCCATTTTGCCAATGCTTGTCGGGAGGCTCGAGAGGAGGTTCGATTGGAGGTTACTGTCATCGTATCATCCGTGTCAGACAGAACTGTATTGCCCAAGACACACTTGCAATTCCACGTACATTTCATCCACGCCAATCAGACCGCCGATCTCGCTTGGAAGGCTCTGCAGTCTGTTTGAGTTGAGATTCCTGTGCTCCATTTCAGGTCGACGCGAGTCAGTCTCTTTTAGCCTTGCCAGCGCAGATTCTTAAGCTCTTGGACACTTACAGTGTATACGAAAGATTTTTGAGCTGTCCAATGCCACTTGGAAGGGCAGTAAGCTGGTTCACGCCGAGATGTCTGCCAAGAGAGAGAGAGAAAAGATGAGCAAACATGAGAGTAGAGCGCGCGAGCGTTCGTCAGTGTCAAACGAAGTAAAGAACGTGGAAATCTCTACGCCAAGAGGTCGCAAGAACGTACAGAAAGCGGAGCGCTGTCAGTGCACCGATGCCATCGAAAAGGCTCGCGAGTGCATTGTTCTTAACGATGCTAAAAGGTCACAAACTTGTCAGTATACTTTTCCGCCTCGACATGTGCGTGCAAAATGACTTACAGATATTGCAGGGTCGTAAGTCCCGAGAGAGATGCAGGTAGAGCTTGGACGTCATTTGAAGCGAGCGTGCTGAAATTGGGAAAAACTTCGTTAGTACACGTATGTTGTTGTTGCACCAAAGGTCAAGGATGAATGCATGCAAAACCTACAGGGTGCTTAGTCTAGTCAGACTGCCAAGAGAAGAAGGCAGCTCTTGAAGAGCATTGTCATCGAGATCTCTTTTTCATTGTCAAAACCAAACGTAAGATTACGCGATGCAGAGCAAGTCAGTCTCAAGAACGTTCTGGTTCTCCATGCCATGCGGGGAAAGACGTACAGATACGTGAGGTTGGTCAACGTTCCAATCTCGGAGGGCAAGCTCGTGAGCATGTTTGATTGCAAGTTGCTGTTCAGAGGATGAAAGGGTTTCATTGTCAGATTGTTGGCGACGGACGAAAAAAAAAAAAAAACACAAAACCTACAGATGTTCCATGCCTTCAAGACTGCCAATGCTGCTGGGGACCGACGCGAGCTGATTCTTGGTCACGTCTCTTTGTTGAAATGCAAATCGTCAGTCAGTCCTAAGCTCTCGTTCATTGCAAACAGAAAAATGCACGTACAGCCGTGTGAGCGTTGTTAGGGCCGAGATGCTGCTCGGAATCTCTGCGAGAAGATTGGTGGCCATATTCCTATTGCGCAACAGTGTGCAAAGGTGAGTAAGACAGGGCATAGAGCAACGGGGACCAAGAGCCCACGTACAGTGTATCGAGCGAGGTCAGGGCTTGGAGGCCCTCGGGAAAGCTTGCGAGGCTAGCATTGCGAATAGTGCTATAGAATATTCAAGCAAAGTTGAGCTGGCCATACGTCAGCAATCGAGTGTCACAAAGGCGGAAAGATTAACCAAACGTACATGGAGGTCAGAGACGTGAGAGAAGACAACGCAGGCAAGGCATCGGTAGTGCTCAAGTCAAGACACGAGATTGCCGTGCTCACACTTGCAGAGCACGTCGCTTCGGGTTCGCACGTGCACGCCGAGCTTACATGCCTTGCGCTCAGCGCGAGCAAAAGGCCCACCGTCATCATCCAGATCATCCTCATGGTCGCACGAATAAGAGGTCTCGGCTGGTTTTTGATCTGCCTCGGCAACAGCGTCGCGGTCCCATATTCGTTCATTTTCTCCCTCTCTCTCTCTCTCTCTCTCTCTCGCTTACCAAAAGAAGAAGGAAAAAGAATGTACCACCAAGCCCGTGCATTTCTTCTCTCTTAATGCTTCCTCTTGGCGAGCTGGAAATCTTCATTCTCGGCACACCACTACCGCACGCGTGCGAAGTAACCCAGCTGTAGTTACAGCTAGCTGCTCGTGTCGAGGAAGAGTTGATTACGAAACGGGACACTACGGCTTTCGCTCCTGTCCAAAAAAGGGGCACCCGTCTCATGTCTTGATCGCCTCGTGCAAGCCGTCCAGCGCCGAGCTGGCCGCTGTGTGCTGTCAGTCAGTCAGTCTGTCTGTCATCCCATATTGCGCAATAAATTCCCCCTTTCAACGTCAACAAATGTTGACGCACACCCTCTTCGAATACAAATGTCTACATTGTGAAAATGCGTTGCGCTCATGGCCTCTCCAGCCACCCGCTAGTGGCTGGGTGGCTGGCTGACGGTGCCGAGGACAAAGGACAAGGGACGAGGACAAGGGGTGCGGAGGAGAGAGAGAACCAGGGCGGCCATTCCTTCAATGCTTGCGGTGCGGGCGCTTGGGCGAGACGCAGGGGCCTGCGTGGCAGTCTTCCGTTGCGGCGGGGGATCGCACGCACGCTGCGCGAGCACTGCGCTTCTGCGAAGCTTGACCGGCAAGACTGGCAAGAAGCCCAAGGTCGAGAAGAAAAAGACCATGCCCAAGGAAAAGCGCCGCAGGCCCGTCACCCGGGCGGCAGGCCCGCTGCCGAGCGGTGCCGGCGGTGGTCTGGGTCAGCACTTTCTCAAGAATCCTCTCGTGGTCAATGGTATTGTTGGCAAGGCCAATCTCAAACCTCATGAGACCGTCCTCGAGGTCGGTCCCGGTACCGGAAACATGACCGTCAAAATGCTCGAGGTTGTAAAAAAGGTGATCGCCGTGGAGCTTGATCCCCGCATGGTTGTCGAGGTGCAGAAACGTGTGCAGGGTACGCCTTTGGAGCAAAAGCTTCAAGTCATTCACGGCGATGTGCTCAAAGTGGACCTCCCCTTTGTCGACGTGGTCGTGGCCAATATTCCGTACCAGATCTCGTCAGCACTCACCTTTAAGCTGCTGGCACATCGTCCCCAGTTTCGTTGCGCCGTCATCATGTTTCAAGAGGAGTTTGCGCAGCGTCTCACGGCCCAGCCAGGTGAAAAAATGTATTGTCGTCTCTCGGTCAATGTCCAGCTTCTTGCACGCGTGTCACAGCTCATGAAGATCGGTCGCAACAACTTCAAGCCCCCGCCCAAGGTCGACTCCCGTGTTGTGCGTATCGAGCCTCGCAACCCGCCCCCTCCTATCAATTTTGCCGAGTGGGACGGGCTCTTGCGCATCTGCTTCAACCGCAAAAACAAGACGCTTCGTGCCAATCTCGTCAACAAATCTGCTCTCACGCTCATGGAGTCCAACATGCGAACATATTGCGCTCTGAAAAACATTCCCCTTCCTGTCGTTTCTGAAGTTCCTGCTGATGCAGCAGGTGCCGTCGATGATGAGGGCAACCAAAGCGATACCGAAATGGGTGATGACGCCGATGCCAAGAATCCGCGTCGTGCGCTGGCGGCGCACATTAAGCGTCTCGTTACCGAGGCGCTCGAAGCTTCCGGCCACGCCGACTCTCGCGCCGCCAAACTTCATATTGACGATTTTCTGGCGCTTCTCAAGGAGTTCAACGAACGTAACATTCGCTTCTCTTCGTAACAATGTAATATTCGGCGTTGGCCGTCTTTTCTTTCCCATGATAGTATTCCTCCACGCACAACTAAGATCAATCCGACGTCTGACAAGGACGGGTCGAGCTTCGTCAACCTTTTTTTTTTTTTTTCATTGCCTCAAGACCACAACATAACTAAAAAAGACTTCATCATCGATACAATTCGCGTCCTCACTTGTTTCTATGCCTGCATGCTTTCTCTCATTTGGCCCTTGCTCATGGTCAGTTGCTTGCATATTTGACTTGCTTGATCGTCCCGCCCTCGGCCATGTGACCCGGCTTCCTCTATACTCCTCTATGTACGGAAATATCTTCCCGATTCGGCAGCAGGGTTCGTAGGGAACCCCTAGGCAAAACAATAGGACGCGGCGGAGAGTAGCCTCCGTGACCGCCTGACTGTCGTGCGCGCGACGAGGCAAGCAAGCCCTTCCACGGTCGCGCCAACCCCAGACCCGACCCGGTCGCGCAGGTCGAGCAGCAGTTGCGGCGGCACCAGGAGCTCCAGTACCACAAGCTGCAACGCACACGAGCAGTCTGTGCGCGGCCAGGCACCCAGGCACCCAGGCAGCCAGCCAGCCAGAAGCGCAGCATCGAGGCAAAGCCCGCGGGTCCGCCGACGACGCGGACAATCTTTGCGCAGCCCGGAGGCGTCTACGCGAGGCGCCAAACGCGAGTCGCGAGACACGCACAAGAGCGCCAGGGAGGATGGCGTACTTGCAGCTGCAGAGCTCCGCAGACTACTCTGTGCACGAGGCCTTCGAGGTGGATACCGCAGATCATGAGGACCATACTTTCAATGGCATCATGTTCGACGTCGGCATCCGCTCGATCCTCCCCGTCGAGTACGTGGAGCTTGACAAAGTCTGGGTGCGCGGCATGCTGGGCACGCTAAACGTCTATGTCTGCGAAGGCTCTCATGTGGGCTACCACGATGACAAGACCCACTGGAAACATGTCTTTAACGCGAACGTGCCTCCTAGCATGGACACCTTTGTCGCGCTCGAGCTCGATCCCGCACCACGAGTTCCTCCGGGCGAGCGCATTGGGATCTACGTGCATAGTTCCCGCAACGATGACCAAGGCATCGTTTACGACAACAAACGGGGAGAGACATCCCACGAGGACAACATTCTTCAGGTCTACTCCGGGGCCGCCCATATTAGCTCGAGGCCTTTCAATATCAACGGCATGTGGGGCTATGGCTGGCGCCCTGATCGCGAGTTTGTAGGCCGCATCTCCTACGGCGCGCGCTATCTCATGTGGCGCCCTGATGCGGAGATCCACCATCGCTTCCCAGCAAAATTTCGACGCGCTGCCTACGCCCTTACGCAATGCTCGATGCGTAAAGGATGTCCACTTTCCTGGGTTCCGCTCGAGATTACATACTTCGTGCTCAACATGTGCCCATGGGACTGGTTTGGAGACCTCGAGGACGACGAACGCCCCACCACGTCAGAAGACGGGGATAACGCCATGTCCGACGAGGATCACGGGGGTTGGCATCCGTACTACCGTCTTCGGATCGAGGAGCACAGACAGTCTTCGCGCAGACTTCAAGAGGCGCGACGAAGGAGAGCCGCGAATGAAGAAGACGAGCCGTCTGACAGCGACGAGGATTACGTCGATGACGAAGACGAAAACGACGATGATGATGATGATGATGATGATGATGACGACGATGATGACGACGACGACGACGATGACGAAGACGATGACGCAGCGCGCGAAACGATCGTTATTGACGAGCAGTTTCTCAGCCAACATGGCATACAGTGCGCGCAACAGTAAGAGCTCACGATCACAGGCCGCAGCACCACCCGAAAAAGCCAAAGAAGACCCTTTTAGCCCCCCCCCCCCCCCCGGGGGGG
>KN805473.1:16381-27909 GCA_000818945.1 Schizochytrium sp. CCTCC M209059
GCCCCCCCCCCCCCGCGGGAGGACGCTAAAAGCTCGAGCAAAATACTCCTAGACTACCCCTCAATTGGTGTCAACAAGCGTCGTATTGTTTGCTTTCTTGTTTACGTTGCATCCGATGGCACTGGCGGAATGGGTTGCGGATACTTTTTCTTTCTTTTTACATTCCGTTTAATTTCAAAAAAAAATAAAACGTTCTTTTTAATTCTTTCAAGTTGAGGTCGGTCATCTCGGATGAAAACGTTGAGGCTTTATTTTAAAAAAATAGAGTAAAATCTGCAATTTTCCTCAAGTTGTTCGTTTCAAAATATAGAATTGGCCCACTGGTAATAAGGTTTGTATGGTAGCTGCCAACGGGAACGAAACTGTCTACGGTTTGCACTACCAGTGAACAGGGAGTGAACGGAGGGGCGAACAGGTAACGCATGGAGCGAGGGCCTGACGAATTCTGTCACCGACCATGGGACCCAATTTTTCTTTCTCTTCTTCTTCTTCTTTGATCGTATATTTCCGTTTCGTTTCGTGTCGCACATGCGCCATGATGTGGATGGATCACGCACGCAAAGAAAAAAAGCAAGCTTGCAAGCAAGCAAGCAAGCAAGCAAGCACGCACGCAAGCATGCTTGAACGAAAACTCGAACAAGCCAGCATTCCGCTTTTCACCAAAGTCCCAATCGCTACACGTGTGCGCACGCGCGCGCGCAATGCGCCCTCTCTCTCTTCAAGCCCACGATGTGCAGGCGGTGACAGACTTTCCTCGCCTCGTTGCTTTTCTCAAAACAACTTCGTACGTGCTCTTGGTCGCACTCACGCTCGTCCCACTTCTTGCGTATGAGTCGTGCATTCTTCATGAGCGCATGGATGCGCAACCATGGGTTCATCAGCACGACCTGCGCGCGCAAGAGGCACAAGCCGACCAAACCTTGGGACCATTGCCGATTGCTTCTCATGCTTTGGGCCCCATGTCCTCGGCGGGCGAGACAACTTTTGAAAGATCAACAAAGAGAACAAAATCAGCTCGAAAGAACTCTAAACCAGGCACACCACGACCATCCATCTCGGGCGTCAAGACATCTCCACCGAGCTCGAGTCCTTTTGTCAAAGCCTACTCGCAAAACCTGTCGTCTAGTGATCAGGCATTGGCTCCAGTACCGGCGACACCGCGAGCAACGCGGCGAGGTCCGCACTCAACGCCTCGTCCTTCATCCTCCAGGACAGAACGCTTGACAGCTAGACCCTCGTCTTTGCCGCCTCGTCCCTCGTCCTCCAGGACAGAACGCTTGACAAGGCCGACTTCCCTTCCAACAAAGAGAACACCGACGTTTCGTCCAACAAAAAGGGTCCAAACACCCAGGCCCACTTTGCACGAACGACCAAGCGATCCACCAAAGCCGATGTCTCGGGCGCACATTGAACCTGTTCGAACGGTCGCGCCAACTCACTTCCAGAGCGCCAACGTATCACCACCAACAAGTTCACCATCACTGCCTCTTTCGAACCCATCCGGAAATGATGACCTCGCGGGAGGATCTTCTCCCAGAGTAGCAAGCACGCGCGCGGCAGCGATTTCAGCAGCAATTTCCCTTAATAATGTCGCGGAGCAAAGCGACCGAACGACTACCGCCGATCATGCGGCGCGCAATTTCACAATGCGCGCGGCGATATCCGAGCCGGCGCAGCAGGCGCAAGTTGTAGCACGAGAACCGCTTGGCTTTGCTGCCTCGAAAGCACCACGCGATGCACCAAAAGAGTCTTTTGCGGGAATCGCACGCACAAACTTTGCTAATTTTACACCGTCATGGCTTACTGTCCAGTCCCGTCAAGTGGATGTCGCGACACTAGACGAACAAGAGCTCGCGAGCCTACGCGACGGTTTTGTGGTGGACCAAGCCACGGCCGAGCTGCCATGGTTCTCGCAAGAGAGGCCAAGCAAGCACTACTATTATGAAAAGGAGACGCGACGCAAGATTCGTGTGCTCGCGCGTCAGGCGTTGAGACAGATCGAGGAGCAAGGCGGCGTCTCCTGCATTCCGGCAATCTGCAAGACGCCCAATGGGTTTTACGAAGCTGACGACCCGATTAGCAAGCTTTTCCTGGCAAGCTTTCCGGGTTCTGGGAATACCTGGCTTCGCATGATTTTGCGGGCAGGAACACGGCACTACACGGGTTCGTTGTACGCGGACAAGCGCCTCTCGAGCTTTCAAGGCTTTGCTGGCGAGCTCCTCGCCGCTTCGGACCCGCGTACCTCCATCGTCAAGTCTCACTATCCCATGTGGAATGTGGGTGCGCCTGCGCAGCACTCCGATTTTGCGGGTAGCATTTTTATCGCGCGCTCGCCTTTTGACGCCATCTTGGCGGAACTCCATCGCATGTACTCGGGAGAGAGCCACAAGGGCGTAGGAGCGCAGTCCAAAATTGCTTCAGACGGCATGTTCCGCGCGTTGGGACTCGCTGAGCGGTACACTGAGACGGTTCACTTTTGGGAAGGTCTCAACGCCTTCAACGCGCGTGGCGGAAGACCGCGCTTCTTTCCGGGCCATGGCGGACGCGATTATCAGGGTCATCGCGTTCGCAACATGACCGATGTTTTCTCGCTCGACATGCGACCCATGCGTAATGGCGAGGGCTTTCCAGTCTTTACCATGTTTTACGAGGACTTTCTGCGAGACTTGGTCCCGGCGCTTGCGCATCTCTTTGCATTTCTCAAGCTCCAGCATGGTGAGCGAATGCCCTCAGTCTACGAATCGGTTGTTTGCACACTGAGCAAGCAGCAGGCCTTTGCGCACACAAAGCGTGCGGAGCAGCCCATCAATGCGAACCCTTTTTCGGCAGACATTGCACGCGAGCTTTGCGAGACCTTTGGCCCTGTATGGAACGAGGCCAAGTGGGGCCCTTGCACGGGCGTCTTGCAGCGCGAGCGGGCTGACGTCCGTGTGCAGAATGAGTGGAAGGCATGGTCCTTTGAGGATGTCTGCGAGGTCCCGGACAGTGCGACGCAAGCGGACTCGGAATCGTCTCCTACTTGGTTTGTAGAAAAGTAATCGCAGATGTTATCGCTGATTGTGTGCGTGTGTGCGGACGGTTTGTGCTTGTTCTGCTGCTGCCTTGCAGCGCATCGCGTCGATCAATGACAGTTCTTGACGTGCGTCGCGCGTCTCCCGCAGTCCCTTGTGTGAGTGTGGTATGCGTCGTCGTCGTCGGCGGCGGCGGCGCTGTAGCCGCCTGCCTCACTGTCAAGTCCATTTCTCCCCTCTTTGACCTCTCTGGCGCGCGCCGCGTCTCGAGACGCGGGCCGATGCGAGATTGGCGCCGCGCACGCTCTCCCTCCCTCTCTCTCCGTCTCTCCTCCCCAGCTCTCCCCCCGCGCCAGGTAATCTCACTCGCTCTCTCTCGCACTGGGTCGAGGCAGCCTTCGCAGGACCCGGCCTCGGCCCCCACACGAGCGCCACATCGACGTCCCTGGTCACCCGAGCAGCTCGGTGCGTCGTTCTGGCTGGCTATTTATTGCAATAGCTGGTTTTCGCGCCCCGGGCCTGCGCTCCTCCTCTCCTTCTCTCGCCTCCGCCCCGTGACCGCGCTTCGCAGTCAAGTCAAGTCGAGTCGAGTCATGTCGAGTCGAGTCGAGTCGAGTCGAGCCGAGTCGAGTCATGTCGCGTGCAGTGGCGGTGCGTGCACGCGCCGCCATTCCTGCTTTTCCATTCGCTCGTGGACTCGAGCAGTGCTGGCCGCGCCGCCATCCATCCAGCCCCTCTGCCAATGGCGCAAAAGCCTAAACTCCACTTGCCGCCGCCCATTCCGCACTTGCACTTCTGCGCTGCCCCCTGCCAGCATCCATCTACATTTACGCACACATGCGCACACTTCCTTCCTGCTTTCGTCCCTGTTTCTCGCGCTAGACCGACCGAGCGAGCGAGACTCTTGCCTTGCCTTGCCTAGCCTTGCCTTCAAGTTGCCTTGCCTTGCCGCTGTTTGCTTTACTTGTGTTCGTGGGCCCGCGCCCAAGTGCCGCTTTCGGTTTGCCGCGCTTGCCTGTCTGTCTGCCTGCCTGCCCGCCCAGCCAGGGCCGGGTGTGGGTCACGTGCCGCGCCAGAGGGGAGAAGCAGGCGCGGCAAGAAGCAGAGGAACAAGGCCCAGCGCGAGAAAGCAAAGGTCCAGGGCCGCGTGCTCGGCGGCAGCAGACCGCGAGGCCGCGGCGAGAGAGGGGGCGGGAGGCGCTGCCGCGCGAGGCGGCGGCGGAGTCCGAGCGAGCGGCCGAGCGAGCGAGACTGGCGGCCGGCTCTGGGCTGCGCTACTCTGGTCTGGTCTGGTCTGGTCTGGTCTGGTCTGGTCTGCGCTGCGCTGGTCTGCGCCGCGGCGCTGCGTCGGCGGAGAGGATGGTGGGCCTGGCGCTGGGCGAGCCGCTCATCTCGCCGTGGAGGTTCGAGGAGCTCGTGGACACCACCGAGAAGCGGCTGGAGACGCTGAAGCGGCACGCCGGCAAGCGGTCGAATGCCGAAAAGCGACTCGTGGCCACGCGGGCGCTCTCGCTTCTGTACCTGGAACGCGAAGAGCTGGACCGCTGCGAGAAACTCCTGCGCAAGAGCCTGAGCCTGGCGTCCAAGCTCAAGGGCGAGAGCTCGCTCGAGTTCAAGACCCAGCTCAACTACCTCGCCGTGATGCAATGGAAACAAGACAAGGTCAGCGATGCAGAGACCTTGTTGCGCGACCTCGTCGCGTCCCTGGAGCGTCACTTGAAGCGCCACGATGGCCGCAAGGGCTTTGAGCAGTTCAACGAGCTCCTCATCCGTGTCATGTTCAATCTCGCCGGCGTCATGGCGGCCAAGGGCAAGCGACAAGAGGCCGCGCAGGTGGAAGCCGATGCCAGAAGCCGCGCTCGCGCGGCTGGCGTCTCTCGCGAGGAGGACCTTGCTTCGGTGCAATTGCCGGACAGCGTCCGCGCGGGGCCTGATGCGCTGCGCGGGTCGACGCGATCGGGACAGAGCAAGCGCTCGAGCTTTCGCGAGCGAATCTCCTTCATTGTTGGAGGCAGAGGAGGTGGAGGCGCAGACTCTCTCATGGACGGACACAGTGACAGTATGCGCAACAGCGGCGCTGACTTTGCCTTTTCCATGCCCGGCGCCGCCAGGCGTCCTGCTCAACATGACCAAAGCAGGCACCGTGCCGCCGGCGAAGAGAGCGCTGCGATGCGAATTCCGCTCATCGACCTGCTTGATCACGTAGCGGCCCTCCTCGCAGATGCGCGCCGGACAGACCACACTGAGCTGCTCTTTCGAACAGCCCTCACGGGGTCGTACGGCGCGCTCACCAAAGTCGAGGAACAGCGCATCACCGTACGTCTCGCGCTGCTGCTTGGCGCAAATCCCGAGTATCTCGACGAGGCCACGAGCATTTTGGAACGCGCCCTGGCAATTACCGAGGAGCTCTACGGCCATGACGATATCCAAGTGGCCGTCGTGGCTGGCGATCTCGGAACCTTTTTTGCGAAAAAGGGCGACCCGGAGCGTGCCGAGGCGCTCTTTCTGCGAGCCTTAAAAATCTTCAAGAATCTCGACCGTGCGCACCGCAAGGAGGAGGTCGTGTATAATAACTTGGCTTTGCTCCTGAAAACCAAAGGCCAAAAGGCCAAGGCTGATCTTATTGCTCGCATGACGCTGGTCATCGATGACGATTGGATTTTCCAGACGAGCGAAAGCAATGTCAGCGTGGAAGCCATTGCGCGCACCTTGCGGGTTGCCATCGACCTCGAGGCTCGCGAGAAGAAGACGCCGCAGTGGTACAACTGGCATGACAATGAGCGAAAGAAGTCGCTGCTGGCGTACGCGCTCGAGGTGTTTCGGGATACGAGCTACAACTGGGAAGAGATTCTTGCCCCCAAATATTTGCGCATCTCCCTCGAGGTCATTCGTCTCTGCGGCCGATCCACGGCATTTGTTCCCATTAGCGGCATGCAACACTTTGCCCTCGAGGTGGGCGACGTCAAAGGCCCTGGAGCTTCGGGGAGAGCAACCACTGCGGAGAGCATTTTGCGTGCCCAGTTTCAGGCATCTCGCCTCGGCGCCGTCACGGCTTCCTCCGCTCGCGAGCCCCCCGCTCCGCAGCAAGCACATCACTCGTGGGTCTCGGCGGCCGCGGCGCTTTTTTCGTCTCCCTGGCAAGCAAAGGAGCAGATCGAAGTCACGGACGACAACGCCGATGATGACGGTGGCGCGGATGCAGACACCGCGGATGCGCGGCGCCGAGCTCATCTTCACGAAGACGAGGGTAATGACCATGACGGTAACAACGACGACGACGACGACGACGACGACGTGCTCGAGGATCCCGACGGCACTGACGGGGAAGAGGGCGACCCGAGCGGCAGCGGTCATCGTTTTTCGATGGGGGCCCTCGCTCCGCCTGGGTCGGCGGCTCGCCTGTTGGCGATTGACATCGACCAGGGTCCCGAAGATGAGGAAGACGAGTTTGGTCACGGCGTGGGCCTCGAGGCCGCGCGCAAGCGCAACAACAACAGCAAATCGGGCAAGTCGCCGACGCGGTCGAGACGCAAGGACACGGACCGAGACGCGGGTGCCGATGGCGAGAGCAGCAGCAAGCACAAGAAGAAAGTCAAGAAAGACCGCAAGAAGAAAAAGAAGAAGGGGTCGATCGTGGCCGCCTTGCTTCGTCGCCGGCGCGACTCTGCGTCGCAGGGCCTGGTTGCTGTCGCGTCGCAGGCCAAGCAGGCGACGGGTTTTTTGCGGCCCGACCTGGACCTCGAGGACGTCCTCGTGGACTTTTTCGCCGAGGTTGCCCCGGAAAAGTCACGCACCGCGGTCAAGGCCCTCATTGCCCAGCACGACGGCCGCGAGGACATGGTTATTGCCAGTGTGGAGGCAAAGTTTCTTGTTCGCTTTCACCGGGACGGGACATGGGAGTCGCGCTTCCTCGATACGGACGACCTGCAATCTGCAGCGAGCTCGGACGTGTCGCACGTTCGGGGCGAGGCGAGGCAGCGTCGCTCGGGCTATCACGGCAAGGCAGGCTACAAGGGCGAGGACGACCTTACCTTCGATGGGGATGAGGAGGACGAGGACTTTGAGGAGGAGGAGGACGACGACGACGACGACGACGACGACGACGAAGAAGAAGAAGAAGACGATGATGACGATGCTGACGACGACGACGACGAGGAGGAGGAGGAAACGGACGTTAGGTCCGGAGCCAACGCGTCCACAGATGTGATGAGTTATGGCCCGTCGAGCGCTGAATCCCTGAAGCGACGCGTCGAAACGGCGGAAGAGAATCAGGATGTCGATCTTTCCGGAACGCTTGATCCGGACGTTCCCTTGCGAGAGACGCTATTGCGCTTTTACGAGCAACATGTGCCCAATCGTGGCGAAAAGGACGTCGATGAGATGCTCGCCCATTTTGATGGCCGCCACAGGGCGCTGTTCAAGGCTCTCCGCAAAAAGTACGGTGTGCGCTTCTTGCACACGGGCACGGCGACCTTTGTTAAGGCTCCATGATGATGGAGGATGTATAGCGATGTTGACGGCGGCGAGATTCGCTGATGGACGGACCTCTTTCTTTATTTCTCTGTTAAACGCTCGTACGTGTTGGCGTTGCTATTTTTTTTTTTTTACAAAAAAGAGATTGACAGTGAAGCCGTCACAAGACAAAAGCGAACGCCAAATCTCGGCACTCGTCGTACTCTGCGTCGTCGCCTTTTTCCTTTTTTTTGGGGGGGGGGTTCTGTTTGGCAGATGCATGCATGTGCGTGCATTTACTTCTCCTCATCGTCCTCCTGCTCCTACACTTTGTACGACTCGTGCCTGGCGGCTGCTCCTGCTTTCACCAGCCGCGTATCCGCGAATGGCCGTGGGGGCGGCGACGACGCATCGGCGCGCTGCCGTCGCCGATTCGATTTGTGTTGCGATTCTTCCCACAAGGCCGTATGTCACCGCGTATGCCACATGCGCGACTGCAGTCCGCCCGGTTTTTTACACTTTTTTTCCTTCTTTTTTTTTCATTTGTTTTCATTTCTCTCACCTTTTTCCCCTTTGGAATTTGTTTTTGTTCTCGTTTTTTGTTTCTTTTTATTTGTTTTGTTTTTTCACACTCATACTCGTACGTTGGCTGTACGTTGGCTGGTTGCCTGTGATGCGCTGCTCCTAATATTATTGGCATGCGTGCGACTCTTGGGTGGACGACGGACGGTGCCGCGAAGAGCATTCTGTGCGGTTCCATTCCTAATATTTCTCAGGCTTTTTTTTTTTTTTTTAAAGTTTGCGTCGGACCAGGCCTCGAAAGTCTCGATTGCGCTAGCTACCTAGCTTTTGCTCCAGCCAGTTCCACGAGTAGTCGGATTCAGCGAGCTCGGGCCGACGAGTGGCGAGCTGCAGCAGCCAGCTCAGACTGCAAAAGATACCACATGCTTGTTTGATTGTTTGTTCTGTCGCTAGGGCTCCTGGCCGTGGCTCGCTGCTCGGGAAACCCTGCTTTCTTTGCGTTGAAGAAACTGAAAAGGAGGAGCCTGAGGAGGAGGTCGTATGCATGCATTAGCCATGCCAAAGCAACAAGCCATTATTGCATCATATCTCAGCGCGCGTCATTCTAGAATTCTACACTTGGCGATTGCACGCTTGCGTGCTCCGAAAGGACGAGCACAAAGCTCGCTCCTCGCAATCTAATGATAACTGGCTGAAGACCGAATCAACCCGACCCGACCCGAGGAAAGTCGAACGAGAGCGTCAGAGGAAGGAAGCTGGCGGCTACTGGTCGGTCCCACACAAATGGAAGAATCTCACAGAAAACAATATGAAAAAATTGTTACCTTGACTCTGGGTCCCTCCAGCCTTGTAGACGCGTCAGCCTGGCCGGTCGAGAGAGAAAGAAATCGTGTCTCTTGACTATACCTCGCCAATACCAGCTGCAGCACAGCTGCTGGCCGCAGACACGACAGCACCGTCAGCAATCTTATGCATGCATGCATGCATGCATTCATTTCTGTATACCACATGAATGCGTGCGTGCAAGGGCTGCACGGCCCTCCTCTCTCCACCGAACGAGTTTTTTTTTGTTTTGTTTTTTTAAGGTCGCGCAGCATCGCCAGCGTTGGCGTGCCGCTGCCGCTTCGTTTCGTCCTTCCTGCTTTTCTTTCTTCTCTCAAGCTGACGCAGAGTCACCACCTTATGACTGATGTGAGCCAGTCCGTGGCGGGCAATCCTCGGTGTGCTTGCGTCTGCACGCATCAAGTAGTTGATTGTTGGCCGTGCCGCGCTGCCCTCCCATCAGTCACTGCCGGCGAGTGAGGCTGTCTGCGATTTGTGGCGGGCTTCCTAGCCCTTTGGAGACCAACAACTCGAAACAAGCCAAGCTAAGCCAAGGCCAGTCGAAAACCAAGGTCATCGCTGCTTCGCTCCGGTTGCCTTGTGGCAGAGGCAGCAGGGCTTCCTCTTTCTTTTCACTTTTTGTTTCATTTCTTCTTTTTTAAATTTGTTTCTTACGAATAAATAATTTCCTCTTTCTTATCTTTTTCTTTCTTGCGTGCCTCGTCTCGGCCCATCCGCGAAGCCTTAAGCTCTGTTGTTTCCCTCGTCGACAGCACCTACCCTCTGCGCGAGCTGCTCCCCACGCGCTCGCCTTCCTTTGCTCGCGCAAGCCCGACCAGCTGTGCTTTCTTCGAGTTCGCGACCCGTCCCGGGCGCACCGCTCGCGGGGCCTGCCGGACCGCAGCCGGAGCAGCGCGCGCGCAAGAAGCGACCCAGCCTGCCTCTGCACCGCTTAACTCGACCTTGGTCTTCTTTCTTTCTTTCTTTCTTTCTGTCTTTCATCTCCCTCTTTCTTCCTTTCCTTGTTTCTATCTACTAGCAACAGCCGCAGCTGCAGCAGCCAGCGAGCGGCAAGAGCACTATCGCAGTTGGCCCGGCGCGCCCGGCCTCGCGCCTTCGTTCGTGCGAGGCTGCGTGCATCCCGAACGGCGGCGGCCGAACGATAGAACGAGGGGTTCGCACGAAGGACGCGCACGATGGACCCGTGCAGCGAGGACGGCAGGGTCGATCTCGCGGAAAGAAACCAACCTGCAGCAACGATCGATCGCACAGCAGCAGCAGGAGCAGCAGCAGTAGCAGTAGTGGCAGCTGCAGCTCGACCTGCCTTCTTCTACACTGCGCGCGCGGTGCATGCGGCAGGTGTCGACTGCAACTACAGCCTCAAGACGAGGCCGCGAAGCCAAGAATTGCGGCAGGCAGGCAGGCCGAGGCGTGCATGCATCTTCATCTCCTGCTCACTGCCGCCGCCCAAGATACGAAGCGCGGCGCAGGGCAGACAGACGGTGCACGCACGCTGCCATGCAGTGTCGGTGCTCCTGGCCGAGGCTGTGGTATGTTCGTGCCTCCATCTATCCGTCCATCCATCCTCGTCTTCCATGGATGGCACGGCCATCGAACGCCGCGAGAGAGGCCGCGAAGAAGGCCAGGGCGGAGCAGCACGAGACCGCGCCCGAGACCGGGGAGACCGAGCGGACAGAAAGGCGGGTTGAAAGAAAGGAAAGACTGAGAGACTGGGAAAAGAAGGGAAAGGAGAGGGTGGCATACGTCGCTGGAGCCGCCGGACCAGATCGTGGCTCTGCAGGGACACGTACGCAGCGTCTCTCCTCCCCTGCCTGCCGCGTCACACGCGCGCGCAGGTCTTACCCGGGACCGCTGCCGGGGCGCGGGGGTATGCGCGGCGTTTCCGCCTCGGCCGGTTGCGAAGATCGAACGAAGGCTTGCCGACGCTGCACCGGCCGGCCGCTACGAGGCGAGGCGAGGCGAGACGAGGCGAGGCGAGGCGAGGCGAGGCGAGCGAGCTAGCGAGCTCGCTGGCTGGCATGCTGCAGCTGCGACTGACGCCCGTGCGGGCCGCCGCACAGGACGCAAACACGCGCAGCCCGGCTGCTGCGTGCAGCGGCGCAAGACGGCGCCTTGCCGCCGGCGAATCCAGGAAGAGGCTGCGGCGCAGCTCTCCTTTCTGGTTCTTGCTTTCCAAGCCATCTTCTTTCTTTCTTTCTCTTTTTCTTTCTTTTTTTCTTTCTTGCGCCACCCTCATCCATTTCTTTCTTGGTGCTCGTCACAGGCCCTGCCCGGCCCGGCCACGCCAGGCCACGCCTGCCTCCGCGCCCTCTGTCTCGGCGAGCCTCGACCCCTCGCTCCGTCTGCGCGGGACCTCCGCCGTCCCCGCCAGCCTCCGGTGGGCGCCATGTCGATTCCTCGCTCCCGGCAGGCAGGCAGGCAGGCAGGCAGGCAGGCCGGCTGCGGCGGGCCACGGCAACCGCGAGCGCAGCCCGCCACTGTCGCCTTCTCAGACAAGACGAGGCAACTCGAAGCGCCGCGCATCACTCACCATTCCCTCGATCATCACTGGCCCGAGCGGAGCAGCGTCGCCGCTGCCGCATCCAAAAGGATACCCCACACACCGCGCATTACTCCGTCGTTGTTTACCTCGGGTTGGCTTCCTCCCTCATCCCCTCTTCCCCTCCCCTGGCCTCCCTCCGCCGTCCTGCTGCCTGCCTG
>KN805473.1:28107-41302 GCA_000818945.1 Schizochytrium sp. CCTCC M209059
GGGTGCGGCGACGCAGACAGAGCGAGCAGGCCGGGGGAAAGGGAGGGAGGGAGGGAGAGGGAGAGAGAAACAGGGACGCGCCGCGCGGGCCCTTCACGAGCTTGCCTTGCCTTGCCTCGCCTTGCGTGCTTGCGCGGTCCGTATTCTTTCAGTTCCTGTTTTCCTTTCTTTTCTTTTCTATTCTTTTCTTTCCGTCATCTCCGTGTCAACCTCCGTGCCGCTCTCGCCTCCTTCCTTCCTTTCCTTTCCTTTCCTTTCCTTTCCTTTCCTTTCCTTTCCCTTTCCTTCCATCTTGTTTCTGTCCGCGGGCGAGCAGGCTACTAGTAGCACGCACGAAGAGCTCGCGAGCGAGCTCAAGAGGCAGGCCCTCGGGTGCCGGCCGCGCTTCGTGCCGGCCGCCGCCGGTCCTCTTGGCCTGCCAGCCACGCAGGCGCAGACGCAGACGCTCACGACGCGCACGCACGCAGGCCCTGCTCCACCGTGAGTGCGTGTGCGAGATGAAATGGAAAGGAATGAAATGCTCACCTCCACGCCCTTTTTCTCCCCTTCGCCTCCTCCTCCTCCTCCTCCTTTTCCCCTTTTTCCCCTTTTCCCTTTTTTTTTTTCTTTTCTTTCTTCCTTACGTTCTTTCTCCCTCCTTGCAACTAACCATAACTACCCAACGAACTAACTCCGCAAGGGCGACGCGACGGACACCTCCCTCCCTCCTTTCCTCTTTCCTTTTCTTTCCTCTCCCGCTCCCTCCCCCGGTCCTGCTTGCTGAGATCGAAAGAAAGAAAGAAAGAAAAAAAGAAAGAAAGAAAGAAAGAAGAAAGGAGAGAATGAAAGCAGGAAAGCAGGAAAGTAGGAGCGGCGGGCAGGCAGACTCGGACCCGCCCCGCCGCGCCGCGCTGCGCTGGTGGCGCTGGTGGCGCTGGTCGGAGACGCACCGCGCGCGCGCAGGCAGGCACGCAGGCACGCAGGCGCGCAGGCACGCAGGCACGCAGCAGGGGGCGCGCAGGCGGACGGACGGGCAGGCAGCCCGCCGCCCTGCCGCGCGCGCGGGATCGGATTGGATTTGAAAAACCTGGATGGCGTGGCCCGTCACACCCTCGTCCTCGACCTCGTGCTCGAGCTCCTCCGACTCCTCGTCGTCCTCGACGCAGAGCGCCGCGGACCAGGCGCAGCAGCAGCAGCAGCAGCAGCAGACCCGGGAGCCCGCGCGGCGCGCTCAGAGCGCAGCCGCCGCCGCTGTAGCGGCAACAGCAGTAGCAGCAGCAGGAGCCGCGCAGACAGACATGCCCGCGCCCGCGAGCTGGTCCTGGCGCGGGGCAAGTCGGCCGGATGCAGCGGCGGTCGCCGAGGAGGCCACCGCGCGTGCGGCCGCGCTCGTCGCCGCCGCCGCCGCGCGCTTCGACGCACGCTCGCCAGAGACGTCCTCGCCCAACTCGGCCGCGGCCGCTGCAGCAGCTGCAGCTGCCGCCGCCGCCGAACTCGACGAACCGAGACGAAGTGGCCTCGGACGCCGAAACGCAAGGCTACAGCAGGACAATCACCACCACCCAGACGGAGTAGACGTGGACGCTGCCGCCGCAGCAGCAGCAGCGGCCGCTCTCGCCATGCCCTCGCCCTCCGAAGTCAGCAAGTTTCACAGGGACCTCATGGTTGACCAAATCTCCGCCTTCTTGCGCAAGTCAAGACCAAACGCACCCCCCAACATCGTGCGCCAAATCCCCGCCCTCGCTAGACGCATCGAGGCCACCCTCTTTCAAAGCGCAACCTCCGCCGAGGAGTACACCAACAAATTCACCCTCGAGACGCGCATGAAGTCCATCGCGCTCTCCTCCGTCAGTCTCCGCAGCAAGCGCCAGCGCCAAACGCCGCGCAACTCCAGTTGCGACCTCGTCAAGCTCCACAACACCCACCTTAAACGCGCCATGATCCAGCGCAGAGACTCGGCCGCCTCCGACGTCGCCGACAACGATCGCGGCTCGCGCTTTGTCGCTTGCGTTGCAATCAATGGCGGCGACCGCGAAATTGCCTTTAATTTCTCCAAGGCCGAAGAACCCCATCTTGCGCGCCCCGAGGCCCCGCAGGCATCCTCACTTCGACCAGAAATGCCCCAAGAGCAAAATTCACACACGCTTCGCCGTCGCCATGAAAGGGATCTCGAAGTCGAGGCGGACCATGTCTCCGACGCAGAAGATATGCACGAGCTCTCCTCTGCGTACTCTTCCGACGATGAAGACGACGACGACGACGACGACGATGACGACATTGAAGATGACGGTGACAACGATCTCTTCGTCGCCAGCATTGGTGGGTCCGCCGAGACCTTTTCCCATCCCGAGAGGCAGCCTGCATCTACCGCATCATCATCGACAACAGCAGCGAGCGACGTCGAGAATAGAAATCACCACGACGTGTCCCGGGCTCGCGCGCGCGGAGAACAAATGAATCAACAAGAGAACCTCGCAAGGATACACAGCCTCTTGGCCTCGCTCGTGCGCACCCCGCGCTCCCAGCAACAAACCATCCAGACTATCATTCTTGAGCTTCAGCATCGCGTTGTCAACGCTGGTCCCTCTCGTGTGCCGCGTCGCAAGCTCACAGAAGCGCTCGCGCACGCCATGGTGGAAATGATGGCGCGCATGGACGCCTCCGTAGAAGGTGGCGAGGGCGATGATCCCTTTCGAACCTCTGATCTCCTAGAGGACGACTCTTCCTCGAGCAGTGCAAGTATGCCATCTGCGATCTGGCTACCCGAGATTCGCGACGGCGAGATCGAGGAGGACCAAGCCTCGCGTCTCCACGCCGTCTCGCATCTGCTCAACTTTGCCGCCGAGCACTGCGCCTCGGCGCCCGTGGACACAGATCTCCTTGGCATTGTCCTGCGCCTGCTCGATCACATGGCCGGCGACAACCTCTTGCCGGCTGACAAGGTCGTGCTGAGCCGGAGTGTCGACCGCTTTGTCGAAGCCGACCCTGCCTCTGCCGCTCCATTTGTAGTGGGCCGCCTCCTCAAGCGATGGCCCTACCAGAATAGCGAGCTTCAGGTCGCTTCCATCGCTCAGCTCGAGGCTGTCTTTCGCGTCTCGAATGATGCCATCGTTCTTGATCTTATTGTGCCCGTCCTCCGACGCGTCGCCCGCTGTATATCTCATGACAACTGGCATGTCTCAAACGCAGCCATGACCTTTGCCGAAAAGCTGCTAAACTTTGCCACTTCGGTCGAGCCCATGCCCGAGGTCCTTCTCACCGCGCTCAAGGACCTTGCTGCAGACGCAAAGACCACGTCCACAAAACATTGGCACGCCGAAGTCCGCGCGCGCGCGACCAGCCTCGCTTTCACTATTTACGCGGCGCTTGACAATGACGCTTCTAGCGCCAGCGTCAGCCTGAACGCCTCTCCTGCAGCTTCCTAGCTAGCTAGCCTTCCTTTATTTGATTGACTGACAAGTGTACGAATACCAAAGAAAACAAAACAATTCCCAGTTTCTATTTTAGCCTTTTCTTTTTGCTTTCGCCTCGGCAGTGCATCGTCGAGCACATCGCCTACATTTGGACAAAAAAAAAATTAATGAGTCCGAGTATTTTCTCCGTTTTTTTAAAGCCTCCTTGATTAGCCTCAGAAAGATGATTCTCCGTCTCGGACCGTCGTCAGAAGGTATACACAACTGCCAAATCTAAGCCAAACACAACAAAACAAGTTCCATATTCTATTTTAACTTTTAAGCTTCCACATGTCACTCGAAACTTTGTCGTCTGTTGTAGTACATCGACCGTCGAGCGCTCAGTGTGGGCGATTCATATTTCCGACCAAATTTTTCCCTTTCCTCCCTTTGAGAATGAATGCAGATTTCCTTCACTTTAGTTGTTCGCGCGCGCCTGCTTCGTGCGCTTGTTGCGTGCCTGCTGCTGCCGGCCCTTCGTGTGCTCGGCGAGCTTTTCGCGCGCTTGTGGCCCGTTCACGCCCTTCTTCGCAGAGCCCGTCTGCTGCTGCTGCTGCTGCTTCTTCGCTTGCTGCTTTTGTGGCGTCTTGGCGTTGTTGTTGTTGTTCTTCGGGGCTGCCGCCTTGGCGTTCCTAGCATTCTTATTGTTGTTGTTGTTGTTGTTGTTATTGTTCTTGGTGGCAGCTGCCTTGACATTCTTGTTGTCATTGTTGGCCTTTGGTGCCGCTTTTACCGCCGCTGCCTTACCCTTGCCCTTACCCTGGTTCTGCTGGTTGTTGTTGTTGTTGTTCGTCTTGGGCGTCGCCGCCTTTGCCGCCCCCTTACTGTTCTTGGGCGTCGCGGCTGCCTTCGCCTTCGCCTTGTTGTTGTTGTTGTTGTTGTTCTTAGGGGCCGCCTTCTTCGGGGTCGCTGCCGCAGTGGCCGCCTTGGCGTTGTTTTTGTTCTTGGAACCGGCCGTCTTGGCGTTGTTGTTGTTGTTCTTGGGGGCCGCCTTCTTTGGCGTCGGAGCTACCTTGGCGTCCTTCTTGGGCGTAATCTTTTGCTTCTTCTTCGCCGATCCTTGCTGCTGCTGCTGCTGCTGCTGCTGCTGCTGAGGCTGCTGCTGCTTGGAGCCAGGAGCAGCGCGCTTCGTGCCCCTGCCGGCCTTGGGCTCCGCGTTCTCCTTACCGCCCTTCTTCTTCTTCTCCGCTTGCTGCTGCTGCTGCTGCTGCTGCTGCTTCTTCTTGTCCGCCTGCGCCTTCTTCTTTTCCTGCGCGGCCTGCGCAGCCGCTTGCGCCGCCAGCCGCTTCAGCTGCTTCGCCTCCTCCTCGCGCGCGCGGTTCTTTTCGATGATGTTATCCAGGCTCATGCCCAGCTTCTCCGCGACGGTCGCCATCCTGCCCGCCTGCCTTTCGTCCCGGCCTTCTCGCTTCGCTCGCACGCTCGCACGCTCGCACGCTCCGCTCGGCTCTGCGCGCGTCTGCTCGGCTCGTTTCCGCTCTGCGCGCGCGTCGCTTCTCCAGATTCTGCTCTGCGCGAGCGGGCTCGTTGCGCGCTCTGCTTTCATCATTCATTCATTCATACACAGGCAGAGAGAGACAGGCAGGCTGGCAGCGAGCGACGAAAAGAGACGGCCCGGAGAGCGGGCGCACTGGCAAGGGGCGGCCGCAAGTGGGCTATCGCCGCATTGTGCACTTGCGCAAGCCCAACGTCCGGCGCGTGCCCTGTCCCCGAGTCCCGACCCGCCTTAATCCCCCGTGTCCGCGCACATGCGGAGCCCCCGGCGGTAAGGCGGGACGCGAAAAGGGTCTTCCGCCGCCAACGGTCGGGACCGCCGCTGTGGGGGGAGAGAAATGTGCAACAGCCGAGTTGAGTTGGGTTGCGGAGCGCCGTGATAGACCGGTTGATAGACCGCCCCGGCCAACGGATATCCATCCTTTGGAGCTGCCATGGGCGAGCGAGGCAGCACTTGCAGGCAGGCACGGCAGGCAAGGCGAGCAAACAGACGTCAGGCTTCGGACGCGCGAGTGATCTCGACGCTCGTCGAGGCGCTCCACGTCGCTTGCGCGCGGAGGAACATTCATATATAAATCTCCAAAGTCATTGGTCTATATCGTCCAAGGGGGAAACAACAATCGCCAGCTCGACACGTATTACACTTTGATCCTTTTAGGAGTTCTTCTACTACTTCTTCTTCTTCTTCTTCTTCTTCTTCTTCTTCTTCTTCTCCCTTTTCTTCGGTCCTAGAGACCTGCTTTGTGACGAATAGAATGAGCCGCCTGTATCCCGGATGGGGATCCGGAAAAAATGGCAAGCTCGAAGAGACCCTGGCCGTCTTTCCCGTGGCCACGCTCGATCGCGCAGACCTCGAGGCAGGCGACAAGGTCATTTTGCCTCAAAGCATGTTCCGAACCGTCTCAAGACTTCGACTGCCCTTTCCGCTCACCTTTGAAGTTACAAACCCCAGGATTGCAAAACCTGCAGCCAGCGTCGCGACCAACGCTCGACCAGGTCGACAGCGTGCCCCAATAAATTCTGCCCCGACCAAAAAATCTGGACCCAATGGAGCTCCCGCACAGCCGAAACTTGTCAAAGGCGTCAGAAAAACACCGCCCTCCGTCCCGAAGCAGTTCTGCGGCGTCATGGAATTCTCTGGCCCCGAAGGCAAAGCCTTCATTCCACATTGGATGATGCGCAACTTGCGCCTCAAAGAATCCCAAAAGGCCATCTTCCGAACTGTTCCCAAAGACTCGCTCCCGCGTGGCACACTCTGCCGACTCCAGCCGCACACCACGGCCTTCATCGATCTTGCTGCCAGCATGGACCTTCGCGAGCTCCTTGAGCACGCCTTTCGGAACTATTCAGTCCTCAGCACTGGCGAAACGCTGGTCGTGAACGTGGCCGGTGAGAACTTCAAGATCAACGTCGTCGAAACGCAACCGGAACCGGCCATCTCGCTCTACGGCAACCTCGACCTCGAGGTTGATTTCGCCCCGCCGCTTGACCAGCCCGACGTCGGGAAAATGCGTCCGTCCTCTCGCGAGAGGGCCAATCCGGCCGATACCAGTACATCCGACGCCAACATGGACGTTGATGCACAGCTCGCCAGCCTCGCGCAGCAGGCGCTCGCCACTGTATCCAGTGCTGCGCTCTCATCCCTGGCGGCAGGGACTGCTGCTGCTGGAACCGGAACCAATAATCAGATATCTTCTCCTGCGGAGAGCGGTGCTCCCAAAGCCCACGTCTGGGGCGCCGGACGCTCCATCAATGGAGCCTCCACGAACGTGACTCCAGAAACCGCAGCGCCACAAACCACCACAAAGACCGCTTCCGCGCCACAACCTCGGGCACGTCGTCGCAACCCTTCACGCTTTGCGCAGAGGACAGCAGGCTCCTCCTTTGTCGGGCAAGCATCTACCGTGAACGCAACCGATGCCAAATCCGCGCAAGACCAAGACGAAGCGCAAACCACCACAACACAGCAATTCACGCCTTTCACAGGTCCAGGGCGACGGCTTGTTTCCGCCGGTCAAGATCCTGCCATTGGCGACGAAAGCAATGCCGATGGCGCCACGGACGCGGAAACGCGGCCCAAACCAACGCGCGAATCCCTTCGAGAGAGTCGCATGCGTTTCCTCGAGAACCTTGAAAAACAGGCAAACCGTGCCAAAACCCCCGAAGGCGAGGTAGACGATGCTGCTGCGAATTCCATCGCCGCGGGATCAAGTCTCAATGCTATCCGCAAGCAAAAGACGGGCGCTCAAGAATAAAAATGTCGATTCCAAACGGCTCTGCTCCTTTATTGCGAACTCGACATCACCTGGGATTTGCTATGTTGGTGTTGTTGATGTTGTTGTTGATGCTGTTGCTGCGTGGAGCTCGATATCACCTGGGATTTGCCGTGCTGATGTTGTGCGGTCTGCTGCTGTGCAGTCTGCTGCTGCGATGAAGATGACGGCTGCGGCTGTTGCTGTTGCTGCTGTTGCTGTTGCTGCGGCTGCGTTGGCTGGCCCGAGGCACCAACCTTTTGTTCGGCCTGTTTCGGGGCTTGCTGCACCTGCTCCTGCGCAGCGGTCTGCGCGCCATTCGCGCCGCTCTGCTGCGACTGAGTCTGCTGAGTACGCTTGGGCCCATTAAACACATTGCCGTTCTTTGCCAGCTGTTCCTTAAGATTCTCAATGGTCAGTTTTGCCTCCTTGAGATGTTGCTTAGTGTCCTTGAGTTGCCGTGTCAGCACAAAGTTCTTCATCTTGAGCGCATCGTATTCCGTAACAAGATTATTCGTATTCGAGTTCAGTTCCGTGACAAGCTCCTGCAAACGTGAGGTGCTTGCGCTTGCCGCGAGCTGCGGCTTGTTCATTCCACTACTGACGTTGGCGCCACTGCCTGATTGAAGCGAAGAGCCCATCGCAGCGGTACCCTTTGCATCCGCCTTGCGTGCTTCAAGGCCTTCGGTGCGCGCTCCTCCAGCCCCACCGGGCCCAGTTCCGCTTGCTGCAGAACCTGTGAGGCCGCTCGCCGCAGCACCGGCTGGCAGCCCTGTTGCCGGCGCTCCGCCCGCAATCACAGCGCCCACGCCGCCAGATGCAGCCGCGGCACCGCCAGGGGCCGGCGCTGCTCCTGCTTCGAGCCCGGTCCCCGCGGCACCTGCAGCATCCGCGACGGGAAGCTGTCCTCCGTTTTGTGCAGCCATTTCCTGCAGCATCTTGTGTAATTTGCGGTTCTGCGCCGAAATCTTTTGCAACTCAAACATAATCGTCGTCTGGGTTGCGCGTTTGGCGTTCGCAGCCCCAGGTTGCCTCTTCACGCCCGCGCCGCCCGGGGCAGCGGCTGTCCCCACAGGAATGGCCCCGTTCTGAACGGGCCAAGTTTGCGCTGCCACGCTTGCAGCATTATTGGGCCCTGGCTCAAAGCCTCCTGCAGCGCCGCCCGTCGCGTATGGCTGTGCTAGCTGCTGCGAAGGTGCCTGCTGTGGCTGGGCCTGCTGCGGAGGTGGTGTCTGCGTCGAGCCAGGGGTCTCCATAGGGACGGCTTGGTCGCTCAGGAATGTCGTGTCTCCCGGAACACCCGTTGACGCGGGCGCGTAATAAAGCGCTTGAGGTCTTTGCCCGGCGCTACTTTGAGCCTGGCCCTGGTTTTGGGGCTGCTGTTGCTGCTGCTGCAGCAGCTGTTGTTGCTGTTGTTGCTGATGCTGCTGTTGAAGGTATTGAAGTTGTTGATGTTGCTGCTGAAGTTGCTGCTGCTGCTGGTACAGCTGTTGTTGCTGTGTTAAGAGAGACGAGTACGAAGAGGCAGAGGAGCGGGGCTGATCCAATGGCCAGCTCGTATAAGATACGCGTGGCTCGGAGGTTGTCGAGGCGTCTTCTGAAAGCTCATCGTCATCCTTATCCTTTTCCGTGACGACGACGAACCGCCCACTGGATCGCACATGAACGTCATTTGCCCTCTCTGGAGCGTACTCCACGATTGGACCTGTTGTCTCCAGCACCGTGCCGCCGCCTGTTGCAGCAGCAGCTGCCGACACAGCATCGTTTACTTCGTCCTTGGTCACCAAAAAGCGGCCCTTGCGAACACCCTCCGGCTTCTCGGCTCCTCCATTGGGTCCGCCAGCAGTACTGGGTACACCGGAGACACTAGCACCATCTTCGCTTGTACTTTCGGTGCCCTGGTATTGTTGCTGTTGCTGTTGCTGTTGCTGCTGCGCCTGAGGCTGACCTTGTTTGGGTGGCTGTTCACCTCCTTGGGCTTGCTGTGTTTGAGCCACATCGGGTCGCTGCGCGTCGCTCATGGACCGGGTCCGTTGCTGTTGCTGCTGCGGCTGCTGCTGGGAAGGTTGTGGCTGCTCCTGGTGCTCGTGCTGCTGCTGCTGCTGCTGCTGCGGCGGCGGCGGCGGCGGGCCCGCCCTGGATGCCGTGGTGTTGCTTGCGGTCGAGTTCGAGTCGTGAGACGCGAGAGCCTCGCTCATGGGGGCGATTGACCCTTACTCCTGCAAAACGCCTGCTCCGCTGTCCCAGCAAGGACCTACTATCCCGCCCGCGCGCAAGACCACCTCTAGCCAAGCCCTCGCTCTCCCTTTGAGACCTCGAGGCACCGCTCGCGCCGCGCCCTCTCGCAGCCTCGCGCTGGGGGTTGCCCGGATTTGATTTTCTTTTTCGGGCTGATGTTTTGTTCTGCTTGCTTGATGTTTTTTTTTGTTTTAGACTCTCAGGTCGGTTAGGTTTGTAGATAAAACCAGCGATGTCAGGTTAGGTTTGCCGTGCCAACGCCGCACAACGGAACGGACAACGTTGAGAGCCCTTTTGTCCAAAGCAAACACGCAAGCCAAGAAAGCAAGCAAGCTTTGGAGAAAGACGCCATCTCGTAGCGGAGCTACTACGAAAAGGACGAGAGCGCACGGACCGCGAGCTCAAGACGCGCTCGCGCAACAGCCAGAGACGAAAGGGGAAAAGGAGAAAGAAAATGAACTCGGCCAAGTCGCTTCGACGCGCTGGCAGAGGCCAAGGCGGTAAAATGTCCCTTAGCGCCGCCATGCGCCAGCTCGGCATCGACAAAGACAGTCTGCCGAAGCAAGAGGCGGAAGAGCTCTGGAATATGCTCAACAATATGGCCGACAAGGACCCTGAAGGCTACAAGGATTTTATTCGTAACCAAATGGACGAAGCCAAACAAGACGAGGACAACCAAGTCCAGAGAAGAGGCTTTCGACCCGAAAAGGGATTTGCAATCAAGACTTTCTACGTGCAAAACGATGCCACCGCCGCCACCACCACGAAACCAGTCTACATTAATCTGTGCGGTTGCAAGGCGGTTGAAATGCCACGTGACGCTGCAGGCACGCTGCTCGAACCAACCAAGACAGCGAAGCCAAACTTGACGGGGCTTAACATTCCCCTCGCCGTAGGAACTCTGCGCGACTGCATCAACCCAGACTCTGGAGACGATGCCCACGTGCTCGATGTGGTTTTCCACCCTTGGGTCACGGAACAAGCGTGTGAGTTCAGCAGCTTTCAGGCCCAAATTATCGAGCTTGCTCTCACGTGGTGCGAAGCCGAAGCGCGAGGTAAACTCTCCCGCAAGTACGCAACCCTTCCTCGCGCATACTATGGCACGGATCCCATGGGAATGACTGCCTTTTTTTCTGTCGGTGAGGACCCTGCTCAGTCCGGAAGTGCCTCCGCGTCGGCATCCAAGTCCAAATCCCTGCCATCAAAGGATCCAAAAGCAGATGTCATGGCACGGCCTGAAACCTTGCTTGGAGCCTTGCGCGAAGAGACGAAAGCTGCCGAGACACAATCGACGAAAGAGATCAAGCTTCAGCAAAAGGAAAGAGAAAATAATGCCAGGAACACGCCAATTGTTTTGCCCGGCGGTATTGGCCCACGCAGCGATTGCGTCATGTCCGAGAAGGACAAGCTGCCAAAAGCAAAAACTGAGCCAAAACCGAAAACCCAACAGACGCCCAAAAAGCTTGTGCAGGAAGTGTCTAAAGCGCCCAAGCGGGCTGCCGTGAAAAAGGGTTTTCTTGAAAACACAAATGGGGCGCTTTATGGCGAAGCTGGCTCGAGTGAAGGCGCGCCGACATCTCTGTACCAAAAGGCCAAGATTGTTGATCTCAACAAAATGTCTCCGGAAGAGGTGCAAAAGGTGATGCAAGAGCACGGCGGTGGTGGCCAGCTTCCTTCTGCTGCTGGTGCACAGCAGGCAAGTCCACCCAAAGAGAAACAATCACTTTCCAGCGCCGCGGCATCTGCCAAGAGCGAGAATGACAAGCGCGACGATACGCGAAAGATGCTCGAAAATGCCTTTGAGAGCCTCTCCAAGGAAGAAAAGGATGCTTTTGAAAAGTTTGCAGAGGCTGCGGACCTCGAGTTCGCCAAGCGTAATGTCAATGATCAGGATGTACAGCCTGGTCTTGAGGGGCTCTTTGGGGATCTCACCAAGTCTATGGGGGCGCTAGGTGCTCTTTTCGACACGGGCAAACCGGGAACTGCTCAGCACAGTACGAAAGAAGCAAAGGCCCCTGAGAGCAAGCCGAAAACAACAGGGGAAGCAGTATCCACGCAAATCGTTCTCGCCCCTGCACCCCACAAGCTCACGGAGAACGTGGAGACTGGGGAGATTAAACTAGTTTTGGACGTCGGGACTTCATGTACGCTTGCAGATATTGATGTGGAAATTTCGGAGCACAAGGTCCGGCTCGTGAGCAAGGGCAACTTTGCTGACACACCCGTTCGTCTCCCAACGGCGATCGATCGCGAGAGTGCCCGTGCCAAGCTCTCCAAGAAGACCGGCAAGCTCACAATCAAGGCGACCATGAAGAAGCGATAATTGCTCATCAAGAAGATTGTTGAAGCTCATGAACAACGCCAAGAGCGTATGAAGAATGAATGAATGAACAAATGAGACTCCTTTTCCTTTTATTTTGCCCTTCCCAAGCGAACGAGCGAGTCTTTATTATGCAGCTGCTCCGGGCTCACCGTGAGACAAACTTCACCATGCTATAGCTTTTATCCGTTTTTTTTTTTTTTTCACTTGTCAAGTGTCTCCAAACAAAGCAAGGGATTCTCCTATCAGCGGTGCAAATCATCTTTCTTCAGTGCGTGGGCGCGTGGGCGCGTGGGCGCCTGACGCGCAAGCGTTGGACCGCCCTTGCCACTGCTTCATGCGATGGCGGATGCGCACGCTGGCAAGTGTGCGCGGACGCGCATCAAGACGGTTTTCAACTATGACACCGTGCGATGGCTCGAAAGACATCATCGGCAGAGGCTCGTGTCTCGACAAAAGCTCGACGAGGAGAGACTCTCGCAACTCAAGGAGATGTTTGACCACCTCGATGAGGACAAGTACGTTTTCCCACTCCTTTGCTTGCACTTCTCAATTTTTTTTTAGATCTTCACATATTCCGGTAACGCGAAGACTGACCTTGCACAAAACATCATTACACGTTGCTCGAGCAGCTCCGGCTCAATAGATCTTGCAGAATTGGAGCTAGCCATGAAGTTCCTGCACCCTGACGGCGACGGCGCCCAGTCGAGCGAGGCCATCATTGAGCAATTTCGGTACATGGACACGGACGGGTCCGAGAGCATCGACTTTGGAGAATTTGTTAGCGTCATGACGTCTGACATTGTCGACCAGGAGTTTTTCCAGCTCAAAGACGAGGTCGAGGCCGCCAAGTGGGACCTGGCCTTCTTTCTTTTTGCCACCAAGTTTCGCAGACAAAAGGTACGTACGTCTCTTGATGCGGTTCCACCCTGCTTCTTTCTACTTTGTGACTTTGTGCCGTGTGACTGACACTCGATCCATGATCTCTCTGGCTGCGGCTTGCAAACGTGACTTGGCTTCGCTTGCGATGCTCCGCGTTGGCGCGCCGTGAGGAACAAAACTTCCCTTTCCTTGCCCAGCTCATCGACGACATCGGCGGCGCGGACCCAAGTTTAACCGGCGACGGGCATAGCGACCGCGCTCGCTACGCCAAGTTCCACACCCTTTTCCAGGTCCCGGTGCTGCCCAGCTCGCTGCAAGACGAGGAGGCGATGCGCCGGTACGAGGCCGAAACGATACGGAAGCGCAAGCAGCGCATGCGCGAGGTCAGGCGCGCGCGCGAGGCTGGCGCGGCCCTTTTCGGGCCGCAGGAGCGGCCGACAAACGCCCTCCTCGCCAAGCTCGCTTCCTCGTCGCGAGAGCCGCCTCGCACTGCCGCGCGGCATCCCGGCGCGCGGTGCGCCGCGACGAGCCCTTGGCCGCGGCCGCCGCCCGGCCGGCCTCCGCGTCTGCCGCGCGCC
>KN805473.1:41377-59334 GCA_000818945.1 Schizochytrium sp. CCTCC M209059
GGCCTCGCGCGGCGCCCGCACGCGCGGCCCCGCGCGCCTGGGCATCCTGCGCTAGCCGGCTGCCCGCGAGACCGCCGTGGCAGCCGCCCTGCTACGTATCTTTCTTTCCGCGTTTGTTCAAGTTGGCAGCAGCAATAGCAGCAGCACCATTAGCAGCAGCACCATTAGCAGCAGCAGCAATAGCAGCAGCAGCGCGCGTGTCTGGGACTGACTGACGCGGCCGTGGCTGCCGCACCGCGATGACATCGCGAGCGCATTGCGCCGGCTTGGGTCCAGACCGCCTTGGACGGGATCGCATCCGCCGCAATGGAGGGAGGGAGGGAGGGAGGCGACAAAGCCCGTGGACTGCCCGCCAGCTGCGGCATCGTGCGTGCATGGGACGCGGCGCGAGATCTTTTCTCGCCTCCGTCAATGAACCGCGCCGGAACAAATTGTCGCGGTGTGACCTCCTCTTCAGAGAAAAGCGGAAGCGCGATGGCGAGCGTGGAGCTACAGCCGCTGAAGGAGCTGCGAGAGACCGGGCGGTCTCGGGAAGCTTCCCGCTTCTGCTTGCTTGCTTGCTTGCTTGCTTGCATTGCATTGCGCTGCATTGCGCTGCATTGCGTTGCATTGCGTTGCATTGCTTGCTGCAGGCTGAACGCGGACGGAGCTGAGCTTGGGTGAGCGTCCTGTACAAGTTGTGAGGCGGTGAAGATGAGACCACCTGGGCCTCGCACAGTCGTCGTCGGCGTAGACTGCGAGCATGCGAGGGAGGCCAGACCCGCAACAGCTGAGGCATCCACGTCGTCGCAGCAGAGCAACACGTAGAGACACCTCGTAGCGCAGACGCGCAGCGCGTGTCGATAGAGGCGCGACGAAAGCGAACGAGCAAGCAAGCATGGCCACCAATAAAGAGGATGCGCTCCAGGCGGCGCACGCGCTCGCGAAAAAGGTTGGCGGAGACACCTACACCAAGGAGAACCCCATGCGCCTCGGCGTCATCAGTACGGCCAACATTGCCCGCAAGGTCATCAGCGGCGTCCAGGCCCTTGACACCGTCAAGGTCACCGTCGTCTCCTCGCGTAACCTTGAAAAGGCGCAACAGTTTGCCAAGGAAGTTGGCGTCGACAAGGCCTACGGCAGCTACGAGGATGTCCTCGCCGATCCTGAAATCGATGCCGTGTACGTGCCGCTGCCCACCTCGACGCACGCCGAGTGGGTCGGCAAGGCCGCCAAGGCTGGCAAGCACGTGCTTTGCGAAAAGCCATGCGCGCTCGACAGCAAGCAGCTCTTTGCCATGTTGCTCGAATGCAAAGAAAGCAACGTGCACTTCATGGACAACGTCATGTTCATGCACCACGACCGTCTGCGTATGATGCGCGAGCGCATCGACGACGGCTTCCTCGGCAAGCACGGCGCCACCCACGTCTCTTCCATCTTTTCTTTTCGCTCGAGCGAGGAATTCGTCACCTCGAACATTCGCATGAATCCCGATCTCGACGCCTTGGGCGCAGTGGGCGACCTCGGCTGGTACAACGTCCGCATGGCGCTCTTCGCCTTTGGCTGGCGCAAGCCCTCCACGGCCCAAGGCCGTATCCTCATCTCGCACAACAAGGTCCCCATCGAGTTCTCCGGTGTGCTCACCTGGGATCCCGAGGAGGGAGAGGAAGACGTTGCCGGCATTAAGCTGCAGCGCTCGACGACGCTTTACTGCTCCTTTTTGCACGGCAGGCAGCAGCATGTCCAAATTACTGGCGCCGACGGCATGATCGCTCTCGATGATTTCGTCAACGCCCGCTCAACAAAGTCTGCTGTCTTCCTCGAGGAGTCCGATCACCAAACGACCATGACGGATGACGGACCCGAGACGGAGAGCAAGCGTAACCTCGTCAAAACTGGTCCCTGGCGTCAGGAAGCCGAGACGGTTGCAAACTTTGCGCGCCAGGTCGCCGCCTGCAAGCAGGGTCAAAACATCGATTTCTGGCCGCGCATTGCCCTCCTCACGCAGATCTGCTGTGACGCTCTGCTCGACTCTGCGGCCAAGGATGGCGTCGTCGTCGATGTCGACCCTCTTGGCCTTCTCGAGCGTGATGAACTCAAGTGAACGAGTGACGGAAGGTGCAAGCATGCGAACGTGTGATTGACAGAGAATAGACAAGGTTTCCACACATTTTTTTTCTCTCTCCTTGTAACAGAGTGGAGCATGAGATCGATACCTCGCTCGCGTTGCGTGCAGAGCCGAGAACAAAGCAGGACGTATTGTTTCTTTTGCATCGAGTTCTTTCTTTTGTCGCATTTCATGCCCCGACAAAGACAAAGGAAATCTTCGACTGAACTTCTTTGTCATTGTTTTCTTCACAGTTTGCTGTCCTGCGCATCTTACAATGTCTCTGCGAAGCCTTGCGCTTGTTGGCGTGCCCTTCTTACTACGAATACGGTGGGGCACATCCCATCTCCCCCCCTTCTATTCCTTCTTCAGGCTTTTGCGATGCGTTCCCTCTTCAGGCTCGTGCAATGCTTACCTTAAGATGAGAAGATGACTGTTCTAATAACAGAGAAGGCGAGCGCTGACGCGTCGTCGGGGCCTCCTTCCGCTTCCCGAGTTAGGATCGAACGCCGCTCGCGTTGACAGTCGAGCTTCGTAAAAACCTCAACGAAAAGGTCTATCGAGGACAGGACGACACGAGTGGAGCCTTGCTTTCGTGCACGCGCGCGTACGACGAGTGCGCCGTCGCTCGTCCTTGCCCTCGCCCGCGGACATTTCTAGCTTGACTGCAGAGGACAAAGCAAGCATGGCCACCAAGAAAGAGGATGCGCTCCAGGCGGCGCACGCGCTCGCGAAAAAGGTTGGCGGAGACACCTACACCAAGGAGAATCCCATGCGCCTCGGCGTCATCAGTACGGCCAACATTGCCCGCAAGGTCATCAGCGGCGTTCAGGCCCTCGACACCGTCAAGGTCACCGTCGTCTCCTCGCGTAACCTTGAAAAGGCGCAACACTTCGCCAAGGAAGTTGGCGTCGACAAGGCCTACGGCAGCTACGAGGAAGTGCTCACCGATCCTGAAATCGATGCCGTGTACGTGCCGCTGCCCACCTCGATGCACACCGAGTGGGTCTGCAAGGCTGCCAAGGCTGGCAAGCACGTGCTCTGCGAGAAGCCTTGCGCTTTGAGTGGTGCGCAACTCTTGGAGATGTTGCTCGTATGCAAGGAAAACAAGGTACATTTCATGGACAACGTCATGTTCATGCACCACGACCGTCTGCGCATGATGCGCGAGCGCATCGACGAAGGCTTTCTTGGCAAGCATGGCGCGACCAACGTCTTCTCGACCCTCACCTTTCGCTCGAGCGGCGACTTTGGCGAAGACTTTTATAACTCCAACATTCGAACCAACCCGGACCTCGACGCGCTCGGTGCTGTTGGCGATCTTGGATGGTACAACATGCGCATGGCGCTCTTTGCCTTTGCCTGGCGTACACCGGCCACCGCACAAGGTCGTATGCTCATTTCGCACAACAAGGTCCCCATTGAAATTTCAGGTGTGCTCACTTGGGATCCCGAGGAGGGAGAGGAAGACGTTGCTGGCATTACGCTGCAACGTTCTACCGTCTTCCACGGCTCCTTTCTGCACAGCAACCAGCAACGCGTTCAAATTACTGGCGCCGACGGCATGATCGCGCTCGACGACTTTGTCAACGCAAACTCTGCAAAGTCTGCGTCCTTTTTTGAAGAGTCAAAGCATGAAACCATCATGACCAAGGACGGCCCCGAGGCCAAGAGTGAGCGCAACGTCGTAAAGACCGGTTATTGCCGCCAAGAGGCGGAGGCTGTCGCCAACTTTGCTTGCCAAATTGCCGCCCTCAAGCAGGGTCAGTCCATCGATTTCTGGCCGCGCATCGCGCTCCTTACTCAGCTGTGCTGCGATGCTTTGCTCGAATCCGCCGAAAAGAACGGGGCCACCGTAAAGATCGATCCTGAGGGTCTTCTTGCTCGCTTCGATGCGGCATAGCAATAGATATAAAAGATTAAAAGGAGTATTCGGGACGTTTGTGATGTTGACTTTCCAAAACCTTACTCATTGTTCGACTGAATTTATTGCGCGGATCGGTCGGCTCGGCTTCGACACATGCTCTGATGGTATAACAGCTGATACTCACAACGGGTAGTGTTTGAGCTCAGTCGCAATGTTCAAGTGGCCATGATCACTCTCTAAGCCTAGTAGTACTAGCCTACAACTTGAAAAAAAAAAGAAAAAAAAAAGAGAAAAAGGATCTTCTTTGCAGTTGCTTTTGGCCTTGAGCTCAAGCTCAAGCTCGCGCAGGCGAACTTGGCAAACTCGCAGCCCCGACGCGAAGGCGGCGGGAGGCGAGCGCAGCACACAGACACCATGGAGGCTCCACGGCAACGCGTGACGCAGGCGCTAAATTCCCTGCCCGATAAGGTCGAGAGCGAAGACCTCGCCTCCATCGGAGTGGCGGCTGCGCGGCTTGTCGAGGCCTGCACGCGGCTCGAGGCGGCGGCGTACGCAAAACTTGGCGACTGCTGCGCGCTCGACGCCGAAGGCGTAAAAGAAGAAGAAGAAGCAGAAGACGTCGACGCCTCTGCCGTGCTCCAGGACCTCTTGCCCTTGTATATTCTCGCGCTCTGTCTCGACGGCGAACCGGAAAACGCCCGCTTCGCATACTTGCGAGCAGAAGCTTGCACTAACGCAGTAAGTGCTTGGCCAGATGCTGGCCCGGCGGTCGCAGCTGCTCAGGCGCTCATCCGCCATCAATACGCAGCATTGTTTCGTACGCTCGAGAACACAACCTGGCATGGTGAGGCCGCCAAGGTCGCCGCGGCCCTCGCTGCCAAAACGCGTCGCTCCGTGTGGGACACCTTTCGTCGCTCTCATGCACGCATCACATCGCTCGCGCTCGCAAAGCAGCTAGGTCTTCCAGAAGAAGAAGCACTCGAACAGGCTCGTGCACAAGGCTGGCACCAGGTTCCACTTGCTGCCGATGTCATGGAGACGGAGGCATCTCTCGTGGTCCTCGAGCGGGCCGAGCAACCAGAAGATCACGCAAATGTTCTCAACGCCCAAGAGGCTGCTGCGCGTGCGACCTCGCGCATTCAAAGCCTTATAGGAAAGGTTTTTGCGCTCGAGCAACCCGCCAGTTTCGACACTCGGGGTGTCGTTGAAGCCACGCTTTCCTCGACCACACCTTCATCCAATAACCGCCAGGGAACTGGCTAGCTCCAAGCTCTTTCTCTCTCGTTCTCTGCTTGTATTCGTTTACCATTTTCTCTCTCCTATCTCCGAAATTCTCCACTGCATTGTCAACATAGCATACGAGACTTTGCAGTTCTTTTTCTTCTTTTCAATTTCATCTTCTTCCCCAAGCGTTCTGCCTCTTTCAATTTCCAAAACGAACATAGAATACGTAGCACTGTGCACGTAAATGACATTAATCGTTCTTTTCCTATTCTAACCCATTCGTACACGGTCACATCATCGATGATCAAGCGTTTACACCAAGCCCTTCGCTCAACCAAGGTTCTGAAAAAGCTGGAGACGGCCATCAGCTCCTGCAGAAAATAGCCACGGCTGCGTCGGATGAAAGGCCATTGAAAGAACACCAAGACCATCCAAAGTTTGCGCGTGGCCGCGGAGCACCTTGACAGGGATCAAATACGGATCCTTGTCAAAGTCCTCAAAGACACGCGCGTGGAAGACGTGAACAGTGCCATCGTCTGATGCAGAGGCGAACAGAGGGTAGCGATCGTGAAAGTCGACCTCGCGCAGTGCGCGCTTGTGGTACTTGAGCGTGCGCCATGGCTTGCTTGAAATATCGAGGTCGAACCAGGACATACGCCGATCATAGGTGCCCACCACGAGATTGTTACCATCTGGGTGAATGGCCATGCTCGAGATCCACTGCGATCCCGTCTTAAGCTGCTTGAGACGCTTCTGCTGACCAAGATGGTACACGTGCACGTAGCGTTTCGATGCTACAAAGATAATCGGCTTGCGCGGGTGGAACAAAAGACGCTGGACGCGCTGGTCCTTGACAAAGCGCAAAGGCCGCTGCGACATGCGCTTCAACACGTGGTGTACCGTGACCTGGGCGTTTGATCGCTTGGTTGCCGTGACCGTCGCAAGGTAAACTCCCTTGGCGTGCCAGATGAGATCAAGAACAGGACCGGAATCCGCCTCCTTCCAGAAGATAACCGTTCGATCCGCTTTGTCTTTCTTCCAGCCGACCATCCGACGGCTGTCCCGCAGAGCCTGCTGCATGCGTTCTTCCTCGGACGCCTCGGCGCCCAAATCAACCTCGGCGACCTCGGCGTTCTCCTCGTCGTCGTCGTCGCCATCGCCAGCCTCGGCCAGCGCACCACGCATGAGCTGTTCCGTGGCCTCGACATCCTCCTCCGATGCAAAGCTTGCAGCGCTCACATCCACCAGAATCACATTCTCGCCAACGGCGGCGGCAACCACACGGTATTGCATCTGCGGGTTCCATGCAACACGCGAAATGAAACCCTTCTTGGTACTCACCTCGCCCTCGCCGTCTTCCGTGACGCGCGAAATCTCCTCGTTTTCCTCCGGCGCATACTGCGAGAGGTCGTGTGACAGCAAGCAGCGGCCCGACTCAACCTCCCAAATACGCAGAATCATGTCGTCGCCGCCAGACGCCAGCAACTCACCGCTCGGGTCAACAGCGAGCGAGCGCACGCGTCCATGGTGGCCAAAGTAGGTCACGGCGACCGTGTTCGGGAACGGGCGCAGCTCCGAAGGCTTGGGCAGCTTTGGCACAAGCGACTCGGGGTCGATGTTGAGACGCCGCACTTCCTTGCGCGGCGCAAGGTAGAGGTCAATGCAGCGCTCGTAGCGCTCGCGCACGTAATTGGAGTACGCCGGAACGCGACGCAGCTGCGCAAAGTCTTGCGGCAAATAGTTGATCTTGCGATCGTCCGGGTGCGCCTCCTCCCATGCCTTGGCCTCCTCGGGCGTGGGAAGGTACTCCTCGGGCGGATGGTACGATTCCCTGTGGTCTGGCGGCGTGACCTTGGGCGCCGGAATGTGCTTGGGCGCCTTGCGGCGCTTCTTGATGTCCTCCGCAAGGTCGTCCTCGCCCCACATCAAATAGACCTCGTTCTTGGCCTCCTTTTTAGACTCTGGCTTGCCCTGGCGCCGCACATGGCCTGCGCGAATACCGTGCATGATCTTGAGGATCTTTTGCCGCTCGTACTTGCTTGGCACAAAACGACGCTTCGGCTCGTACGGGTCTGCAATGGGAAAGACGTTCTTTTCTCCGGAAAAGAAATCAACATAGTCTGGTTCTGGGTTGAAACCCTGCTCGGGGAATTTGCCCTCGAGCATGCGTCGTGCCATGATAAGCTCGCGGTCCGTGAGCACAATGGACTGGTCGTTCTTGGCGTCGTAAAAGGTGCGCCGGTAAAAGGGGTCGTCCTTGCTTGCGAGGAACTTGTCCACTTCATCCATGCCTTCCTTGCGCACAAGTTTGCGCCCAGCCTTGTCGTAGCCAATATGGTCAAACTCATCGTACCAGTGCAGAGGGACGTTGCCGATCGTGTTTTCCTCGTGTTCTTCGTCGGACGACGCGTAGCCCTCAGCGCGAACGTCCTCATCACCTCTAAATTTGCGTGGCTTCGCCGCGTCCTTGGACGCCTCTGCGGTCTCGCCCGCGGCCCTCTTGAGTTTGGCTGCACTCTTTGCTGCGGCTCGGTCTTCCTCGGCTTCCTCGTCATCTTCGTCCTCCTCGTCCTCCTCATCGTCTGACGAGGCGCCCTCCACGATGACATCATCCTCTTCGTCCTCGTCAGAGGACGACTCGCCCTCCACGACGACCTCCTCGTCCTCCTCGTTGCTCTCGTCCTCGTAGGCATTGCCGTTCAAGGCTTCCGACATGCCGCTGGGCAGGGCCGCGCCCCGCGTCGCTCTGGACGACATCGCTGCTTGCTGTTGCCGCCGCTGCCGCCGCAGATGCTGCTGCTCTTCCTCGCTGTCCCTCACGCCCCGCGCGCTGCTGCCACGCCGCGCAGTCGAGTTCTGGGTCTCGCCCACGAGTGAGTGCCAGTCCTCGCCGCCGCCAGCCAGCCAGTGGCGCAGACAAGACGCGGAACAGACAACGAGAACACTTTGGAACGCGCGCAACCCAGATTCACTTGCTCTGATCTGCGGGTGGGGGGAGGAGGTGGTTTTCCAGAGCGTGGACGATGAGTCAGCATCTCCTCGAGCTTGATTCAAGCCAAGTTCTTCCTAGGCGCGAGCCTTGGTGTGTGCGAAATTTTGCCTAGCTGCTTTGCTACTCAAAACTGCCATCAGCCAATAGCGACAGCAATAGCAAATAGCAATAGCAAGAGAAGTGGGGACTCGTCGAACATGCAAACTTTTTCTTTTGTTTGCTCTTTGTTATTGATTGTTAGGCATCGATATATTTTACAGTCCAGACAAAAGCAGTCTACTTTTGCATCAATTAGGCATGACCTCCTTCAGCCCTCTCGCGAACGATTCTCCGGTAAAGTTCGCTCTCGGCACGAACGGTTTTTTCGTCCGGCAATTCTCGGACAAGGACGTGGTTGAGCAAACCTTCGAGTCGGTGCGCCACAGCAGGCTCATCAGCCAGTTCACCTTTAAAGAGATCTCGAGGTCGCTGGGTCGTGAGAATCGCGCGAGCACAGTCGTTTGCGGCATCGCGAAAATGGGGGTAAAAGTGCTCACAAAAGTTGAGTTCCGGCGCAGAGGGACGCAAACCCAGCAAGTGGACTGAACCACTGCCATTGACGCTCGCATGGCTCATGGCGCGACGCAGACGCTCATAGCCAGGAAGAGCTTGGATGATCGACGGATCGGCCCAGTCACCATGCACATTGTTCACCACTAGAAGCAAAAACGGATCACGCGTCTGTTGACCGCAATCACCCTCATCCTGCAGCGATTCGCGACGCCACGCAAATGTTCCCGCTTCCAGACGCTGTGCTAGAAGTTCGAGCACGCCGCTGATAAAGGTAGCAAAGGGCTCCAGCGTCCAGCCAAGCGCTGCGGCAGGGTGATGTGCCCCGTTGCGTTTGCGCGCAAACAACGCAAATGGTGCTGCGAGTGTGTCCTTGAGATATGCATCAGTTCCCGCAGTCGCAATGGCAGCGGCATGCCGTGCACTCGCCGTTGCCACATCGGGAACATAGGTCTGCGCATCGATCACTCCGAGCACGGGCGAGACCGCCAGCGCAATTTGGGTGCAAAGAGCTATCTTGCGTCCTTGACGGAGTACTGCGGACCGCTGTTCGCACGGCAACTCTCCTCGCTCGAGGCGATCCTTTTCCGTGAGTCGCTGCAGAAATGGCATCTGGTCGAGAAACACTACATGCGCGGATGACGAAGACGGCGGAAGCGAAAGAATCTCATCCAAAAGTCGGGCCGTGCGCCACTTGACAAGGACCTCAATGGGCGCATCTGCGATTTCTTCACGAAGCGAGGGGCGATGCGAAAACACAAGAAGTGTCAAAAGATTCTGTACGCTCTGCACACTTTTGATCTGGTGCTTCGCATACTCCTCTCGAATCGCATCGATTCCGAACCACCTCTCCGCATCGAGCGGTCCGTCGATCTCCCGCTCCTCGGCGCTCAAGCTCTCCGCGCCATGATGACGGATGACTAGCAAACGGAAAAGCTCTTGATTGAGTCGCAGCAGAAGCGAGCTAAGCGTCATTGTCGCGTCTTCGTGAAGCCATCGGCACAAGAGCCACTGTGCCTCCTTGGCGTCAAATTTGGCGCCGCGGCCAATTTTGTTTTCTCGAACAGTGCGACTGTCAATCAGGGCATCTTTCGGGCCACGAAGACGAACGCGCGCCATGATCTTGTCCGAGGTCGACTGGGGAATGCCCAAAAGTGACGAGACACGAAGACGCAGTGGTCGCCCGTATTCTTGTTCGGCCCGCACGATCAGCTGTCGCTCCTCGGGAGTCCACGTCACACGACGCGACGTTCCTGGGCGCGTTTGTTCTCCAAGTCTCCTCCTCTTGGCCCTCTCTGCGTCCGATCGCTCGACATTACGTTGGCGTTTTTCGAAGAGGCGCGATGCTTCGAGCATGATCTCATCCGCGCGATCAAGTTCAGGGCCCGAGCCATGCGTCTGCCCAGGACCCTGCAGAGCAGACTCGGCATTCTTGCTCGCGGCTGCTCCTTGTGCCAAAGGCGTGACCGTGGGCGAGTTTACGCGAAGGCGAGGTGTCTCATCCGATGCTAGCCCCGACGAGCTGACGCTTTCCCGGAAAGCTTGTGCTGGGGCTCGTAGCATCTGAGGTGATGTGATTTGCGGTGCCGCGAGAGACCCCACTAGTTCAGGCCCCCGTTGGAGAAAGTCACCCTCTTGAGCGCCCCACTCTGCATCTTGGCCATCTGCGCGAGACTCCAAGAACTCGCGCAAAGGCTTTGGGGCGGGTGGCCCCACCACATAAGTGAGTCTTCGCAGCAGCACATCGAGGCCAGCAAGGGGATCATCGACATCCACTTCGTCTGCGTCCTCGTCTTCGTCCTCGCCCTCGTCCTCGTCCCCTTCCTCTTCCTCTTCGTCTTCGTTTGCCTCCTCGTTCGCATCCGCAAGCTTGCCGTCCTTGGCGGCGGCGTCGTCGTCCTCGTCGCCCTTGTCCCGCGTCTCTTTCGCCGCCAAAGCGTCCTCCTGCGCCGCCGCCGGCAGAAACTCCTCGTGCACGCCCCTCCGCGGCTCGCCCTCCGCGCGCTCCCCGCGCAGCCGCGGGCGACCTGGGAGCTCCCGCTTCGACTCGCTCGTCGTGGCCGTCACTGCTGACGAGCGGGAGAGAGCACGAGACGGGTGAGGGAGGGAGAGAGAGGAGGAAAGAAGGAAAGAAAGAAGCGTCCTCGCGCAGAACCGGGAGCGCGGCGCGCGCGGAGGAGCGATGGCGTCGATGGAGTTCCAGCTGCAGCGGCTGACGCAGGTCCTGCACGACTGGCTGGCGTCGCCGAGCACAAGCTGAAGAAGGCCAAGGGCCTCGCGTACATCACGTCCGTCAAGGGCGGCTGCCTCTTCAGCGGCGCGCTCGGGTATGGTATCATGCTCAAGCGCCTCGATAATGACGACTGGGGAGGCCCCATCTCCCTCATGCTCGCGTCCGCAGGCGTCGGCTTGCAGTTCGGCCTCCACAAGACCGAGGTGGTCGTCCTCATGACCTCGTCGAGGTCAATCCACCTCTTCGAGTCGCACGGCCAGCTTCGACTCGGCGGCGAGTTCGCCATCACCGGCGGATACGGCCTCGCCATCAAAGGAGACGCTGGCATCAACCGCAAGGGGATCTCCACCCAGGCTGCCTTTGCACACTCGACAGGCCTTTTCGCTGGAGTGTCCGTCGATGGATCTCTCGTGGTTTCCAACCCCTTTTCGAACTGGGCTTTCTACGGCCACAGCGCGCATGTAAAGGAAATCCTCAATGGCCAAATGCCCGTTCCTGAGCACCGCAAACACCATATCCAAGCGCTCATCCGCGTTTTGGACGCGCTTCTCCGACAAGTACGCGCCGAGATCGACGCCCAGACCGGCTCGCCTTCTTCTTCTGGGGCCGATATCGGGGACGAAATTGCTCGAAGTTCGCCGCGGATCCGTCCTATTGCCTCCAACGACGCCGTTGAGACGTAGAGATACCATCCGTTCGAGCACCCCAAAGAAAAGAAAGAGAGAAAGAAAGAAAGTTTCTTTCTCTCTTCCTTTGTTTCCCTCTCTCTCAGCTCATCATTTCCCCCCGCGCCCTTTTCAATGCACGCACGTCCATCTGCCTTGTGGGCCAAAGGTACACTCATAAATCACTTGATTGGTGATTTCGTTGGACTACGTTGCCAAGTCACGCTCAGCGTAATTCATCCTACTATGAAATAGCTAAAAAGTTCACTCGTTTTTATAAGTCTAGCTTGGCAAGATTGTGCTCTCGCTGCTCACGCTGCTATCGCTCTTGCTATGAGCGATCTCGCTTGAGCAAGTCAGCGCCTCTACTTCGGCAATGGGCCCGTCTCGTTCACGGTGCTCTGCATCAAAGAACGCAAAAAAGGGAACCAGACGCAGCGCACCGCGATGAGGCCAAACCGGCCCAGGAACAGGAAGAAATCTCGGGTTCGTGAATCGCCCACGCAATGACTTTGAGCTGAGAATCTCGCGCCAAATAGATGCCGTGCGTTGCGCGACATTCTCCTCGATGCGCTGCACGTCGCTGTCGTGCAGAAAGTTGCCGAATCGCGCGCTGTACGTGTGCTCGGCGAGAAAGACCAATAGTCTATCGTTGAATTCGAATACTCCGGGCTGCTGCCGCACAAGATTATGAACGGCATCAAGAAATTGTACAAAGATAGGGCTGAACTCCGACGAACCCCGAGATGAGCTGCGCTGTGCAAATTTGTGTCCGAACGCACACCACTCGACCGCCAAGAGCTGGCAAAAGCCGCCAATCGTTCGCGCGTTCGCGTCGAGAATTATTCGCGCCATGCACACGAGCTGCGGCGTCCGATCGAAGCCATCGCTGCAGTGGACCAACACAGAGCCATCGCCATTGTGTAATCGCCGCGCTACGTACTCTGAGGCAGACAATATGCCTGCAATATGCGCGAGCCAATGCGAGTTCTGAATACGTTCCCAAAAGACCCCATCGCTTGGTGATTCAAAAGCCAATGCAACCTCCGTCACCGAACTCCGCATCGTGTGGATGTTGCCGATCTGGCATAACTGGATCGTCGCGCCTTGGTACGAGCTTGCGCGCTCCAAGCCACGACCCTGCAAAGTGTTACCGAGCACAGCAGGTCGTCCACGCGCATCCACAATATAGAGGCGTTGTGACGGCTGCACAAGCTTGCTGACGAGCCGCTCGTCTTCGGAACAACGATGGTTTGTGATCCCGACCATCGGCTGACTGCTGCGGGAAAGAACAGCCCCGGTCCCAGCATGCACCCAGCGCACAACTGGAATTCGACCTCGACTACGAAAAGATGCCACCCTGGCCACCTCTTCCTCTGAGCAGGATGCCGGTACAGCCAAAAAGCGAGGATACGATGTGCAGGTTCGGAATGCAGAGGTCTGGTCGTGAAGACGAAGAACAAGTCTCTCCTGCGCGGGCGTGCCAACTCGTGTGGCTGCTTCCTCGAGCGCACGATTCAAAATCTCTAGCTCTTGCTGTGGGTGCCAGCATGCCCAATCTTCCCATGCTTGCTCTTGCGACCCCTGAAGCAGCGTGAAAGCGATTTGAACACGCGTCTTGCGCTCCAAAAGAAGGTCGCGCAGGCCTACGAGCTTGCTTGCATTCATATCGCAACAAAATACGAGGGTCCGCAAGTCATTCGTGACAATCTGCAAGCGAATACCTTCGATACGGATCTCGTGAATCGCCGCAAGTGCGACTTCAATGCGAGCGCAAACGATTGCGTCGCTTAAAAACGCGTGGTTCGTGGTAACAAGGCCGGGAGTACCAGGCGCTAAAGGATTGCCTTGAGCTGAAGGCCCACCTCTCATCAACGGCCACGCGTACATTGCAAAGCTTAGGCGGTAATTCGAGACGCGAAGGAGCCCGTGAACCAGGCCGTACAAATCGCCGGCGCGCGCATCACGTGAAAGAAAGGTCACGTAGTCAAACTCGGCCGTCCACTCTTCCCTTGCGAGTGTCTCGCGCGGCCCGAGCGCGCGGTCTGTCGCCGCAGGCTCGGGTCCGGCTGCAGCTGGCGATGGTCCTGCGCTCGGGATGGGCACAGAAACAGAGGTAGAAATGGGTTCACTTGATAGTGTCGACTTTGACGCCGCAACGTTTGCAGCTGGCGATGATCCTGCGCTCGGGGTGGGCACAGGGACAGAGGTACGAATGGATTCACTCGATAATGTCGACTTCGATGCCGCCGCTGAGGCGCTTTCCTCTGCACAAAAAGGCGGCGTAAAGCTCCCGTACGAGATGAGAGCGCGGACTTTTTGCACAAGTTTGCTTCGGTCCTCTGCCGAGCGAAACATGAATGTTCGTGTAGATATACTCAGCTTGCGCTCGTCATCATCTAAACTTGCGATTGAAACCTCGAGCGTGAACCCAAACTCGCTTGGGCCAAACAATCTGCGAAAGGGCAGCTTATTGTCCTCCTCGGCGTCGAGACGAAGAATGCAGCGAATCGGAATTTTCTTGGCGCGCCCTTCTGGGTTTACGAGCAAGAGGGCATCCAAGGTTTCGTGCAAGACCAGGAGTCGTTGCTTGAGTCGCAGCTTGCTACGTTTGAGCGCTTGAAAGCTGACAAAGCCTGTCTCCTCAGGCGTGCTCTCCGCTTCGCCGGCGGTGCTGTCCCGCGTCCCGCGACGCACCTCCTGCGCCAGAGCGCGATCCGGTGTCCAGGACCATTCCACGGCGCCGCTGAGGTCGCGCCATGTCGCTGCGGCGCCCTCGCGCTCGCTCATGCCGCACGGTCTGCGCGATCACCTGGACTCGCAGTCAAGACCTGCTTCTCGCTCTTCCATTGCGGGTCTGTCTCGCTCGATCTGTCACTCGTGACCGCAATTTCTCGCCTCGTCTGGTGGGTTGTTTGAATGTAGCTGGCCGGCTGATCGGCTGGACTTGGCTGGACTGGGCCAGCCTGATCAAGCCAAAGCTCATGATGTAAGCCTAGCCTCCTATCGCATCACACATTTGATGCCATTGCACTTGCAGTGAAGCGCACACCTCAACGGACACTATTAAGTTAGCAGTAGCCAGCTTGTTTGTTTACCTGCTCGACTTGCCTAGCATACTTGTCGTGCTTACTCGCTTGCAATGCTTGCTTCTTCGATTGCTTACTTACAAGCTCACTTGCTTGCTGGCTAGGCAAAAATGCATGCGCCCAGAAGGGGGCAGGACTCGCGAGCGGGATGCTCGAGTATGAGGCCGAGGAGGTCGGGCGCCGCCTGCGCACAATACTGGACCGGATCAGCACGGAACGAACGCAACGCAATGGACCGCAGTTCTGCCGCAAGCTTGTCGAGCGCGAACTCGAGCATTTCGTGCAAAGAGCGCAAACAGCGGACGAGCGCGAGCTCGCCATTTGCAAAGATCGTCTCAGCGACGCCAAGAGGGAGTCCGACTTGCTGCGCAAACGCGTACGCGAGCTCGAAGACCGCGTCAGCAACCGCGAGGACCTTCTCGAGACCCAACGTCTCGCATTCATGAAGGAAATTATTGGTCTCAAAGAAGCCCTTTTTGGTGCCAGACGGCAACAACAGGTCGTCGAAGGCAACCAGGGCGGACGCTCTACGCACCTATCATCCCCGTTGAACACATCATCCCGTATTGAGGTGTCACAGCATGCGCCCGACGCCGACGCTCTCGTGGAGAATTTCAGACAGAACAAACCGGGTCTCGGAAGTTTTAGCGAGGCCCTGGACGCAACTTCGCCAGTTGAACTTCTTGGCATCCAGAATGCCGAGGTCCAGTTTGCAGGTGAAGAAGAGAATCACCTCGCAAACTATCGAACGAGCTACCACCCTCGGGGGAGGGATGGTGGTGCGGATGGCGAGCCCAACAGTTCTCAACATCATCTCGACAATGGCGCAGCCATTTCTCAGAAACAGAAAATTAGCATTCTCACAGCACGCTTACAAAGCGCTCAAGCTCGCGTTACCAGCGTCATTGATGAAATGGCAAGCTTGCAGCGCGCAAAATCAGTCGCTGACAAAGAAAATGCTGAACTCAAAGGGAAGCTTGAGTTTCTCGAACGCTTCGATGTCAAAGCTCTTAAGAGCGAGCTTGCCGAGGCCAAGGCGCAACTTGAATGTGAGCAAGACCTGCGTCGTAAAAACGCTGCAGAAGCCTTGCGTCTTCAGACGCTGCACGAAGAGACAATCGAAAACCTGAGTGAACGCGTCGAGCGAGCCGAGCCGCAGCTGCGCAGTGTACTCCGTACCTTTTCCGCGGGGCTTAACGTGGAAATGGATGTCTTTAGCGGCCAGGTCCGACGTGCACTCTCGCGCTCGTCAGAACAACTTCAGCGCGTTGCCCGTGTCGCGGGGCTCGCCGAGCTGCAATTTCAATACCATCCTATGGTGGTCAAGTTGCGGCGCGAAGTTGCACAAAAGACAGCTCGGAACGCGGATCTCGAGCGCCGGGTCAAAGCGCACGAGCGGCGCGCCGAGGAGACGCGCAAAAGTGAGATGCGTCGTCTTGCTTCGTTTCGGAAAATGTCAAGCCGCCAAGGAAGTAACATGCACATTATGAATGCATCATCACGTCATATTGCTAAGCGTCCCAGCAATGCAAGCTTAGTGCTCACGTCGTCCAAGACGAGCTCGATTCGCCGCATGAATCCGATCGAGAGACAAGTATCGCGTCAAGCAATGTTGCCCAGAAATAGCACAGAAGGGCCTAGGGAGATGCAGATGCTTCTCGAAGAGGATAGAGAGGTCATAGAGTCTGACGCAAGACCCTCGGCTTTGCTTTCTGTCACGCTCGCGCTACAAGGAGTCCAGGGCGGTGAACTTGAGGAGGGTGACGCAATATCCGAACTCGACTCTCCGGCTGCAGCCCCTAGCCCATCGCCAACGTTTGATACAGCAGGTCCCACAGCCGAAGAATCGAAGCGACGCGCTTCACTGCGAAATTCACTTACCGAGCAAGTGGCCAAGCTCGAACGCATGCGTTCCGAGCTTTCTGCAATCTCTTCGCAAAAGTCTGCGCCGTTGCAATTGAAAGTGGCTGCTTCCGAAGCCCGGCGATCGGCCGCAGACACGAATGCGCTTATGAGCCTTGCACAACATGCCGGACCCGCCTCGCTGTGTCAGCTCAATGTTGTGCTCTCTGAGCTTGATGCCGAGCTCGACAGAGCGCGTCAGGACCGTCAAGCAACGCGCCCAAAGTCAGCCGCGCGTTCACGTCGTCCGGAGTCAGCGCGCAAGCACGCGCGCGCTCTGCACGAGCCCGAACATGGACCCAAGCAGCACTTCCCAAGCCAAGGCGCTGCGCGACCTGCCTTTCGGTCCATTAGCCAAATTGTGGCAGACACTAGCGAGGGTTTACGGGCTCGGGCTCGGGCTCGGGGTCGCAAACATGAACTGTAAGCCTCTCTCGCAACCTATTCTTCTTTTGTTGAAGGGTATCTTCAAGACGTCAATGAGTGAAAGTAAGGTATCTTCTTGTGCAATAAATTATAAGAACACTTTAACGGAGGCTGCCCACGATGGGGTACTTTGCCGACAATTTATCATACCACTCTGTGAGCAAGGCTGTTTCATCGGAAGTGAGATCGTCGGTCCGTGGATCATGTACGAGATCCGGATCCAATTTCATTTTAGCGAGCGCCCGCGAGGCATCGCGACCAGCGAGGAGGGCGTACCCGCCATCAGGCCCGTAGAACCCCGACGAGGACACATCAAAGACCACGCCCTTGAGCGCAATGTAGACAGGTTCGCCATCATGACCATTAAACTTGGTGAGCTCCGCGCGCGAAAAGTCGCGCAGACGTCGCACGATCGCGTTACATCGGAGCGCGGTGAGCCCGCTCTGCTGCGGCGCCCGCGCGGCTCTCGCGCGACCGCTGCTCTTCTCGAGCTCCAGCAGGCAGGTCTCCGTCTCGTCCACGTCGGGCCTCAGCCCTCGGCATCTGCTGCATCCGCACTGCGGCTCGCCGGACCCCGGCCGAACGGTAGCGCTCGGCGCGAGGTGGCCCGCGAGCACCTCCACGCGTCTCATCGTCCCGGTCCTCGCGCGCGTGCCAGCGCGCTGCCTGCAGTGGCTGCCTGGCCTTCCGGGCTTTTTCACGATCGGAGTTCACGATCGGAGTCTGCGCGGCTCGCTCTCTGGCTCTCTGGGTCTCGTGTCTCCGCACCCCCTCCTTCGCGCGCAAAACTTACAGGACCCAGAGCCACGGAAACTGTAAAACGGTGTGCACTGGAGACCGCCTAGAGACGATTTTTCGCAGGCCTGCCTGCCTGCCTGCCTGCCTGCCTGCCTGCCTGCCTGCCTGCCTGCCTGCCTGCCTGCC
>KN805474.1:0-34544 GCA_000818945.1 Schizochytrium sp. CCTCC M209059
CGTGACTTCGCTGGAGCACATTTTCAACACCTTTGCCGCTCGTCAAGCTCTCGTTGATGGGCCGAAAGAGTGAATTCACCCCTAGCTAGCTAGCTTGCCTCATAGAAATGAAAGCAAATCTCGATTCTAGCATTCGCAATTGCATCACGATGGACAACGTGCACGCCGTGCCCGCGCCGGCGGCGCCGCCATCAACGTCGCTCGCGTCTACTACCAGCGATAGCGACGAGCTCGTTGCAACTGGATCGGTATGCGCTCCGAAGATGGAGAAGACGGCCCCAACGTCCGGCGCCACAGAGGCACCGACGTTAACGCGCGAGGAAAAGTGGGCACGGCTGCGCCGCGCAGTGTTCTCCGCGAGCCGCGCCAAACTCTTCGTTGACGTGCCTGAGCTCGAGGTAGGCCTCTTCGCAAAGTTGCGCCAAGTTGTGCCCGAAGGCACCAAACTTACGTTTGCGGGCTGGGAGACTTTGGCAGAGGCAAACATTCTGGGTGCTCCAGACTTTGCCGCGGTCGACATTGTGCGACCGCGTTTCGAAGAAGCCGATGACGCCGGAGCGCAAGCTAAGGAAGATCAAGTCGATACAACCGGTTTGCTCAAGTTGTATCCTTCGGAAGAGGTTCTTGGCGCGTATCTTCTCTTAAACGCTGGCGACTTTGCGAACCAGCGGATACTCGAGCTCGGCGCAGGCTTCTGTGGACTCGCTGGTCTTTTGCTTGCACGTAAAATACCAAAGGGAGCCACAATCTGCCTCAGCGACGGAAGTCAGGCGTGTCTCGACCTCGCAGACCGCCATATCTCGCTCAACAAGCTTGAAAATGTGGTGTCCACCAAACGAATTCTCTGGGACCGAAAGGCCGACTATCTTGGGCATGAAACATACGACACAATCATCATCGCCGACTGTCTGTATCTGAACAAACTACATGCAGACCTTCTCAATGCCATCTTTCATCTCTTAAAGGGTCACGAATCGCGTTGCATCATTGTTTCTCCGCCTCGGTACAGGTCACTTGAGCTGTTTGTTGCGCGGGCGGCAGCACGCTTTCATGTTCGCCAGTCCACGCAAGACATTTCATTTCTCGACGCCGTACGCACGGAGACGACGCGAAATTTTAAGCCCATCTTTATCGAGCTGCGAAAGAGAACTGAAGCGTGTGCGTCAAAGGTCGAGTAAGTTCTAACTTGCTTTTTTTTTTGTTTTGTTGTTTTACGACGCCCTTTTCGCAGTGCGCACGGGAACAAAATCGCAATTTTTCAAGCCCGTCTTCATCGAGCTCGCGAAAATGAAGCGAATCTTGTGTCAAAGGTCGAGTAAATTCTGGTTTGCTTTTGATTTTTACATCATCAATACTTTTTACTTTCTACCTTCGCCCGCGCCTGAGCCTCCACTTGTCATTGAGTCTGCTGGGTGTGGAGCTAAACTCGCCATAGGAGGCGCCGAGGGCGATGGAGCAGGCTCTGGGACAGCCTCTGCCAAAGGAATCTCGTCGTCATGTACGCTGGCGCTATGAATCGATATATGATCCGTGGTTTGTGTGTGCTGAGCCGCCTCATTGTGAGACGATGAAGCCTCGCTTGCGAGAGCAATCTGAATCGGAAGGCGCAAGTGAAAGTTTTGTCCAAAAAAAGTGCATGGTTGCAGGGTAAAAACCACTGCGTGCGTCACGCTTGCCTGATCGAGTGAAAAGCTTTGATGTCGGACATTCAGTGGAATCGTCGCAGAGAATCGAGCACACGTGCTCTTCTTCTTGGCTCCAAAATCAGCTGCTTTAGGGGCTGGCGAAGATGCTGACGATGGCGCAGGCGGTGGCGGAGGAGGAGGTGTTGGTGTTGTAGGATGATGATTGTTCTGTGTTCCCACAGCCTTTGCCTCGATTGCCGGGGTCTTGGCTGACTTCTTTGCAGGCCCCGCGCCACGAGCAGTCGCGCCGGTGGCACCGCCTCTCGAGCCGTCAGTATCGTCTCCGTCATCATTGGGGTCTTTCCACTCTTCCTCCGTCTCATGCGTAGCACTCCGATGCAAAACCCACTTTTGCGAATGCTCTCGCGCTGCAGTTCTTGTTCGCGCCATGACGCGTTGCTCAAGCTTGACATTGCGCAAGATAAAGGCCGCATTCGTATTGTTTCGTAAATACACGGTGATAGCGCACTTCTCACCAGGACGCACAGACGAAGGAAGACAAAACGCTCGCGCTTGAATGCTACCGTGTGTTCGAAAGAGCGAAAACCCACTATCAACTTTGCTGTTGAGAGAGCCCGTCGTGATGGTTTGTAGCGTTGGCGTCGCATTCACTTCAAGAGATTGCGAGTGCGCTACTTGTTTGCTTGAGAACCAGCCACTGCCGCCAGCCCCACCTCCGCGGACTTCGGCGTAGACTGCATAAGCTACAGAGACTTTTACGACTGCGCCTGCGCTATGGTCCACATTCTCGAACTCTGTGGAGGGCGGCGCAGAGCGAGGAAGATGAAAGCGAAAGGGAAACTTGTACGAACCTGGCTCGAGGTACCCAGCATTGAACTTCTTGCAGACAATGTTCTGATCCAGCAAGGTGGACTTGGACCGATCGGCGTCTACGCCGGCAACGAGCGTGCAGCGCAGGCGCGCGTCGAGTTCGCCGAGCCTCGTCCTTGCAATCACGACCGCCGAGATCTCGCCGCTCACCACGTCCCCGGGGACAGCGGCTGGCTGGTCCAGGCACACGCGGACGGTAGCGTACTCGCTCACCGACGCTCGCTGGCCCATGGCGTCTGCGAGCTGGCCCGCGACGACGAGCGCCTCGCGTCGGAGCCCGCCTTGAGGTTCTGCGAGGAGTTCCGAGCCCGCGTCCGACTCGTCGATTGACCTGCACGCGCAGCGAGCGCGAGCCCGACTACGGTCTGCTCAGCAGCAAGCAGCAACGCCGACGCAGCCAGCCCACGCTCTGCGCCGAGAGGGCCAAGCGCCAGAACTGCTTTCTTCTCGCCGCTCGCCGAGTGGTACTGCAGCAGCAGCAGCAGCAGCAGCAGCAGCAGCAGCAGCAGCGGCGGCGTTTGATGCTGTGAGCCGGGTGGGAAAAAGGGTTGCGCAGACATCAAAGTTGGCCTGGAAGCTCCGAGTCGGGCTGACGACATCAGGGTACGGCAAATCGCGCTCGGAACTGCCCTGCACTGCGCGGCAGCGGCCCGGAGCATGCGGCCGTCGGCCCTGACAGCTGCCGATTGGCAGGCGCTGGCACGCGCGATCTCCTGACATGGGCTTTTTGCGGCAAGCTTCTATGTAGTCGTCTGCCTGTTAGGTGCGGATGACTGACTGCCTGATTGGTAGTCCTAGTGGCTGTTACATGGGAAAGCGATCGCTAAGAATCTCAGTTTGTCCTGCCAGGCTTGTCATGACTAGCCTTTGGTTTTCTTGATGTGTTCGAGCAGAGCACCGCGCCGGCGGTTCCTTTCCACTGGCTGGCTGACTGACAGTGCGTGGTTGGAGTAGGAGTACATATTGTTCAATCGCTTTCGTTTTATCTAGTGTGTTGGGTGTCTTTCAATTTCTATTTGCTCTGTCTCTCACGTCGTCGTAGATAGAACACCCGCCTGCACAGAGCACGGCACTTCGCACGGAGACGAAATTAAATGCCTGCCTGGTCGCCCACCCGCACGCACGCGCGCACGCACGCACGCACGGACGGACACTCTCGACTGCTCGCTCGCCCACCCAGGTATGTTTGGTTTGGTCACATAATTTTGACCGCCCGCTGGTGGGTTGACGCGCGCGACTCTCTCTGCTTCGCTACTAGCTGGACCAGTTGAGAAGAAGACGCGGCGCCAAGCCCGAGCTGCATGGGCGCAGAATTCCTTCCCCTCCAAGGGCGCCGCGCCTTGCCTTTGGCTGCTCGAGCGGCAGCTGGTAGCCACAAAGGTACGCTACGCCGTTCAAGGGCGACCGCCGTCTCAAGGTGTCGCGGTGTACGAACTCTTTCACAAGCAGAGCACCTTTGGGCCTTGGCGCTTTCCCGCAACAACCCAAGTGCGACGAGCGCGTCGCGACGATGACCGTCGAGACCTCGCGGCGAAACGTCTGGGTCCTCGTAGAAAATTCGTACCTAGAAGGCCGCATTGCTGTTGATGAGCCCAGCGAAGACTTCGTCGATGTCTCCGTGCGAACCCTCGGCGTCACCATCCCCATCAGTCGAGAAAATGTCTACGAGACAAACCCTGACGTCGCAAGCTTTTACGACCTCGATGATCTCACCAGTCTCAGACACCTCCACGAGCCGGCCATTCTGCATGTCTTGGAAGGGCGATCTTACGAGAATCAGCCGTATACATATCTGAGTGGAATCCTCGTCAGTGTCAACCCGCTCGAGCGAACTTCAGAAGCTCTTCAAGCGGGATTTAAGGCGGCCCCAGGCACCTACGTCCCCCCCCATCCGTTCGCATTGGCCGAGACTGCCTTTCAGCAAATGTGTTTTGCGACCAAAAACCAGGATCGAAGCTGTACGAGCGCGCAATCCATCGTCATTGCTGGTGAAAGCGGCGCTGGCAAGACTGAAGTTGCCAAACGCGTGATTCAGCATCTCATCAAGCGCTCTGGCGCCTCACCCGCTCAAATCAGTAGCGACGATGGCTCGCCGTCGCTCGAACAGCAGCTCCTGGGCCTCAACCCGATTTTGGAGTCTTTCGGCAATGCGGCCACTCTACGCAACCACAACTCGTCGCGTTTTGGCAAGTTCACAAAGTTGCACTTTGACTGCGACGGCTCGTCAGAGTCCGGGGCGACTCTGGCTCATGCTTCCATTTGCTCGTATCTCTTAGAAAGGTCACGCATTGTTTTCCACAGCCCAGGCGAACGATCCTTTCGGGTATTTTACGAGCTCATCAATGGGGCGGATCCAGAGCTACGCGATAGAGCCAGACTTGGTCCAGTCGATCAGAGCAAAGAGGGATACATTTTCAACTTTGTCCGCGACAAAGATGCGGCCGAACGCGATTGTGCGAAACAGCTCGAACGAGACAAAGCTGCTTTTGCGGGCCTCGTCGAAGCGCTTCGCGCAGTTGGGCTTGGTAAACGTCTTGACGATATCTTTCTCATGGTCGCCTGCGTCCTACATCTAGGCAACCTCGAGATCGAGGAGGAAGAGAGCGAGCAAGGGAGCGTGGCTTGTATTAAAAACGAGCACCTCGTGACTGAAGGCGTGACCTCAGACCTGCTCGGTTTGCCGCGGGGATCACTTCAAGAGCTCCTTTGTGAGCGGACCGTCAATTTGCCTGGAGGCGAAAGTGTAAGAGTCCGACGCAAGCTTCTCGAGGCGCTCGAGGCACGAAATGCTCTTGCCAAAAGTCTATACAGCGCTCTCTTCGACTGGCTCATTGAACGCATCAACCACAAGCTTGCCCCCGACGCCATGGCAGCCGAGCGCTTCAAAGATGCGTATGTTGGCGTGCTCGATATCTTTGGTTTCGAAACCTTTGCACGGAATGACTTTGAGCAACTTCTCATCAACTTTGCCAACGAGGCATTGCAGGAAACCTTTCGCGAAAAGGTCCTCGTGGCCGAGGCATTATTGTATCGGCAAGAGGGCCTTGTCCTCGACGACGCAACGACCTCATCGTCTGCCGCAGACGAGATTGCCTCTTGCCTTGCACTCTTGGAAGGGACAAAATCCCAACCGGGCATTTTACAAAAGCTTGCCGCCGAAAGTGAGTGCCCCAACCCAAAGGATGATCGATTTGTTAGCACGCTACACTCTTCGTTTGCCAGGCATCCCCAATTTCTCGCGCCTCATCCCAAGGACAAGCAGACCACCTTTATTGTCTCCCATTACGCGTCTGACGTCACGTACACCGTGGGCAAATTTACACAAAAAAATCTCGATCGACTGCCCAAGGATGCTCAGGTGGTGCTTGGCCAGTCAACACGCGAGTTTGTCGCTGACATGCTCGCTGCGGCAGCGAGCTCTGCAGGAGGCTCAGGCGCCGCTGCGTCCAAGCGCCAGCAGCGGACCATTGCAACACAATTTTCCAAACAAATCAGCGCACTGGTGCGCGACCTCAACGCTACACAATGCTCTTTTGTGCGATGCATTAAGCCAAACCTGACCATGCGACGCGACCATAGCAATGGGCGTTGGTTCGACAGCAGCTACGTGCTTGATCAGCTGCGCTGCCTTGGTATTGCGCAGACTGCAAAGGCACTTCGCGGTGGCGGCTTTCCGACGCGCATTGACTACAAGGACGTCATGGAAAACTTCAAGGAGCAAATCCCAAAGGAACACTTTGAGGCATGCACCAAACTTCTCGACGTCGGTGCTAGTGGCTGTACAGACGACACGGCACGTCGCCGTCGGCGCAACGCGCGCTTCATTCGCGCTCTGTTCTGGGCATTTGATATCCCACAGGATGCTTACAGGTGTGGGCTCACAAAGGTTTTCTTTAAGCCTGGGGCATTGCAAAAGGTCGACGCCATGCTCGCCGCCTCACGCGAGCAAGCAGACGCAAACGCTGGCGATGACGCGGAAATTGCAGAGAGCGCGCGTCTTGCACGTTTTCGCGAACATTGTGCGCGGTCTGCATGGCGCTCTTGCTGCACCAAGGTTATCGCGGCAAATCGATTCTTAGATGTACTTCAGGCCGCGCGCAAGGCTGCCGAGGCACGTCGCCGTGCATTAGAACGTCAAGCAGCTGTGCGCATTCAGGCAACGTGGCGAATGGCCCTTGCCATGGACAATTTTCGCATCATTTTCCAAGCCGTGCTTTCAGCCCAGAGCTTTTGGCGAATGTGCGAGACACGAAAAGCGTACCTGGCGGAGCAGCAACGTCGCAAAGAGGCAGCTCAGGCCCTTGCAGAGGCAGAAGCCGAGGCTGCTGCAGTCCAAGTTGCCGCTGAAGCAGCCGCGGCAAAACGGCAGCAAGAAGCTGCTGCTGCTGCTGAGGCTGCTGCGGCTGCTGCGGCTGCTGCCGAGGCCCAGCGGCAGCTGGATATTCGAAAGCGCAGCAACAACAACGACGAGGTGCCCAACCACGAGAGGGAAGAGGATGCTGACGAAGATGAGGACGTTCAAGATGAAGAAGAAGAAGATGAGGAAGATGAGCACATTGAAGAAGATGATGAAGACGAGGAAGAAGCAGACCGCCTTCGCGAGCAAGCGATGCGCTGCCAGCAGCAAATGCAGCTCATGATGATCAAGGAAGCCATCTTGGCTGAAAATGAGCGCCGTGAAGCGGCCGCGGACACTGATGGCAGCATGAGCACTATTCCAGAAGAAAATGAGGACGACGTGTCATCGTGGGCCTCTCGTTCGCGTGCTAGCAGTTTTACTTTGCCAGCAGACTCGACCAAAAGCAGCACATTTGTGGGCGCCCCCTCTTCATCGAGAGAACAGCAGCAAACGCAGCAATCTTCGCAACTCAAGGGTAATATCAGTAGCGCTCCAAGCCCCCGTCATCAGTCGCGCGCAAAGACCAAGCTCAAGAACACAGGACCGCCCCCGCCCTTGCCCCCAAAGCCTGAACATAAGCGTGGAACTTCCCTCCATACCTCCGAAGGAAATGCAGACGTACTCGTTGGAACCGATGGACTACAGTCCCAAGACAAAGATCGTTCTAGACCAAGCTCGCAATCCTTCAAGAGCGCGCCAGTAGAAGCAGCATCCCTGCGCAGCTTTAAAAAGACCACAACGCCTGCACGCGCCCCCCAACCTCCGCCGCCACCCCCGAAAAGCTCCAAGACACTCCAGCGGCAATCAGAACGATCGCGATCGTCCTCGGCTAGTGCTTCAGGAGACGAGGGAAATCATGGTGTCTTAAATGCGAAACGTGGCACTGGCGAACGAACCAAAAAGAAGGACGGTGATGCAAATGCGAAGAGCGGCTCCAAGTCGGGTACAACAGCGAGCGGAAGGCAAATGACGGGCCGGAAACAACGTCTCTACTCGCGACGGAATCCGTCTTCACAGAAACGCGTCACCGCTGCGCACGACCAAAAGAAACAGCGCACCATCTTCCTGCGTCTGCGGCAAGAAGAGAGGTCTTATGTTGACGCGCTGAGCATCATCAATGGCAACTATTACAAACCTGTGCTCGAGACCCTCATCATCGACGAGCCTGGCTCCACCAAAGGTCTGCTGCGCCAGGATGCAGAGAGCATCTTCTCCAATTTACCACAGCTTCTCAAGATGCATTTCCAGATGCTTGCGAGCATCGAAGAGGAGCTTGCAAAGCAAAAGCAAGATCCCATGTACGCGATGACGTCAACGTTTCTAGGAAAACTTCGAGAATCTCTGCCATTTCTTCGCACTGTCTACTTGGTATATGTGAAGCAGAACTCCACGAGTCTTAGTATCCTTTCACGCGCCCGTGCGGAGGTTCCCAAGTTTGCTCGCTTTCTTCGTCTTACTGCGGAGAACAAAACGCTGCCAAGCTACGGCACAGATCTGCGTGATTTACTCAAGATTCCCATCAACCAAATGGCTCGCTATCACGAGTTTTTGAACATGCTGCTTTCCTGCACGCACCCTGATAGCAGGGAACACAAAGATCTGCGCGAGGTCTGCAAGCGGATCGAAGGAATCACTCGGGAATTAGACAACGAGCGACGGCTCGCAAGATTGAGAATGCGAGCGTATGAGATTGCCAACGAGCTCGAGGGTGTCGGTAAGCCAGCCTGGAAGCGCAAGGGAAAGACTCAGCTGCTCAACAATGTCAACAACCCGCGCAGCCACCACTCGCTCATGGATCTCTCTGCGGCAGCTGCAGCGAGCTTGCAAAGTAGCCACCAGCGCGAGTCCTTTCCGACAGGCTCAAGCCAGGGACAAGTGCCATCTGCGCAGCAAGATCAGGTCAAACAAAAGTCTGATGACCAGCACGCACATCAAGGCTCGCAAGCAAGCAATGTTGACGGAACTAATACGACCTCTGACGCGGAATCAAGTGGCGCTGTCGCACCACAGAGTCATATTCTTGTACCAGGGCGCCAATTTCTTTGTGAATGGACGGCTCCGCTTAGTGTTAGTGAGCGCAAGTTGGACGAGGCGCAACCTACAGACGTCAAACCCAAAAATCGTGCATTCTTTCTCTTCTCGGATGTCTTGGTGATTGCCAAAAAGGTAGCAACGCGCAAGTACGATTTGCGCATGTGGATTGACTTGAGCAAAATATGGGTCGACGCCTCACACGTGACTGCGGCGGGGAAGAAGACAGCACGGGTGCGCGAGCAATTTGAAGAGGCTACAACGGAGCGTCACGAGCGCGTGTACCCGTTGCAGATTGTGTACATTTCCATGGCGAATGGAGTCGCGAATACAGGCCATACCAGTCTTGCCATTCGCTTGCTTCAAAACGCCAGCGGTGGAACAAGAAAGCGCAAGAATGGGCGTCAGGAGAACCTTTCTCCCCGCGTGGAGAATCTCATGATTTGGTTTCACAGTCCCGTGCAGCGCCGAGAGGCCTTTCACAATCTCACGGCTGCTTCCAAGGCCCTGAAGAAACGGCGGGAACAGCTTGCGAAAATGCAGACCGAGCTCGTTGGCAAAGGAGCTGCCGGTGCGGCTGTGGTCAAGGCTGCCAAAGAGCGTCTCGCGCATCTTTCCGAGTCGCCTCTTCAAGGAGAATCAATGGCAGACCTCGCTACGGCTGCGAGCTCTGCAGTGGCTTGATTTCAAGGTCCACTACTGTCGTTAGACGCGATCAAAGAACTCACTGACACGGGATCTTGAATCTGAAATTGATCACTGTTGGTGAAGGCCCAAAGCCAGCTCGTGCTTGAGAACTTTATTCGAGACAATAAGCTTTTAAAAATCTGTGAGGAAAGTTTGCACATGTGCCAGCATTCGGCAAACTTCAGACGCGCCATCCGTGAACTTGAACAAAAGAGAGAAAGCAATAATCGAAATAAACAACATATGGTTCAGGTACAGCCTCCGCTTGCAACAAATTTACGTCCCTCGCCTTCGCTTCCGTCTTCGCTTCGCCTTCCTCCGCTTCTGCTCTTTCTTTGCCCGACTTTGCTTCTTTTCATCGTTGTCACTGTCACTGCTGCACACGTCTGCAAAATCTTGGTCATCTTCTTGCTCAATCCTTCTCCGCTTTCCACGTGCTTCAGAGACCACCTCGTCCTCCTCTTCGGCAATGTCCATTTCTGCTGAGACGACGTTGCTCTCGTTTTGGTCATCAGATCTGCTCGATGCGCTTGTGCTCGTGACTGCCACCTCCATTGCAACCGAGGACCTCTCAGCGTCCTTGGCATCATCACCATGTTCAGCTGCTTCGAGAGACTTCGTTGCATCCTCAAGCGAGCCGATGGTCTGTCTGATCGACCGTGCCAGCTCGTCCACCTCGTCTGGCTGGCCCCCATTTAGCATTCGAACATACAAAGGATTGCCACTCCACGATATCCCGAAACGCCCCTTCCACTTGCTTAAGTCCTCCATCTCTTTTTCCAATACACACGGAATCATACGCGCGGGCTTTACACGCTGAAGAGCATAGCAGAACTCGTCTCGACAGTTGTCGAGCTCTGTCCTTTTTTTATTGACCTTCCTCATGTACTCCTGGGTCACAAAGACTACGACCGCTTTGCTCCGGTCAATGCCATCTGCCATCGAATCGAGAACCTCTGTGCCAATGTCATTCTCATCGAGCCAACAGCGGATCCCCCGACTTCCGAGTGCGGACCCCACAGCTTTCACCTTATTGTGCACCACCTTGTTCTTCTTACCCCAGTCGTGAGACAAGAAGACATCGAAAGGCTTGGCATCGCTTGTCACAGACGAATACAAGCCTCGTGCGGCCTCACCGCCCTCCACAAATGGCGAGAACAGTGCCAAAGAAAGACGCTTTCCCCTTTGCAATGAGGGGACCTCGCTGATTGTTGCATCTGCAAATGCATCGACACAAGCACATGCAACTTTGCTATAGGAGCCGTCAGAGCTGAGAAAGAGTTTCGGTCCAAGGTTTCCCCTCATGAAAGACGAGTCGATGCTCTCCAGACAATGCTGGAGAATCTTGACGTGACTCTTCAGACTTTTTTTCTTCGCGGGTGTCTTGAAGTGAAGCGTCACCCGCCTGTCACTTGTTTCCAGAACCATGTCCACATCTTCAAAGGCAATACTCGCAAAGTTGGAGAACACGACACCATTTTTCACACCCACGAGGCCCGGCAAACTCTGTATGAGACTGGCGATGAAGCGTTGGAACACACCTTTGGGTAGGACCTTGAACTCGATGTAAGCCAAAGCGCGTTGCTCGCCCAGGCCGCAAAGTGCCTCTGTTCTGACATCATCCTTCACTGGATGCAGAAGGCTCGGTATCAGAAGCGCACCCTCTTCGTCGTCATCATCGATCCAAGGACTCGGGCATGCCAACAGCATTGCGCGCATTAGCTCAACAAGGTAATCGACAGGTTGTCCTTGCCATAGCCACTCTAATAGTTGCCGACTGGCAACTCCACGTTCTGACCAAACATCGAGCGCATCTCGTAGTTTCACGGGCATTTCTTCTTGATGCAGCAGCTGTTTCTTGTGCCTTTTCATGTGATCCATGCTCGGGTCGCAGATGACACGCGATAGATTACCCAATAGCCATTGCGGCCGAATCACGACAATCTGTCGCAGTACGTCATGTTGGCCTGTCGTCAGGTGCACCAGCACGCCGAGTTCGTGCATGTACTTGAGCATCTTAGACACGTCCTCTTTCGGAATGTGGCACTCTGTCGTTGCCAATCCTTCTACATCATGCAGCGACAAGTAATCCTTGTCTTGCGAGAGCAGCTTATCCAAGCAGTAGGACCATCGTAATGGGACCTTCTTCTTGACAAAGTCTTTGTCAGCAACCGCCTTCGAAAGCGACTCGCGAAGCGACCTGATCCGAGTATGCTGGTCATCCCGATCGGTGTTGTCGATCGGGAAAAACCAGAGTTTGGCTTCGTTATTCAGCAGCACAACGGGCTTTGCAGCACACCGTCTCAGCACGTGTGTATCCAAGATCTCTTCGATCTCCTCATGCTCCTCAGAGTTCGGTACCTGGTCAAGATATGTCCCCACAAGGGCAATGTTGGCATCCGGTGCGTGTAGACGAATGGAGTCGATCCAGAAGCGAAGCGTCTCCAAGGAATCCTCTTGCGAGTCGAGCTTGGCGTACTCATTCTCGTTGATCCTATCTTTGAAACGCTCCTTACCCAGAACCTCGCGCATGTCGAAAACAAGCACGTAAACGCCGTATTGCGTCAAGAACAGATGGTGTAGGGCGTAAAAGACTTCCTGCCCACCATAGTCCCAGATCGTGAAGCTGATCTCCTCGTCTGGCTTGTCGGCTTTCTTCTTTATGTCGAGACGAAGCGGTGTCCTCACGGCTTTGGCAATCTCCATTCTGTTGAATAATGCCTTTGATTCACGACTCGAGGTGGACTTGCGAGAAGATTTAGAGGGTTTCGGATCATCTTTTGGCGAGGGCTGGGGGGTGTCCTTCCGCCAACGGAAGACGTACTTTGCAAACTGCTCGCCAAGATCAGCGTCGCCGACTTGTTTGCGCTCTTTCCAGTCACGCGTGCGCATCAACTTGAGTTCCACACCAATTGTTGAGTCATGATCGGGATCATGCGACTGTCCTAGAAGCGTGCGAATCGTCGATGTCTTGCCTGCGGCGCCTTTGCCCACGACCATGAGCTTGGCGCGACCCCAGCGTACCTTTTTATCCGCCAAGAGTGCCTCATTGGCGGCTGTGCCGAGACCCTTTAGCTCGTCCTTTACGAGCTTTACTCGAGCCTCAATACGAGCGAGAATGTTGTGGTCGATACCACCAGAATCCAGACTGTTTGGTATTTGGCTTGTGAGCAATAGTTGTCGTTTTTAAAACCGAGTGCCAGAGTGTCAGCGTCATGAAACGTACCCTAGTATTTCAAGAATTTCGTTGCTCTCCAACGCAGTCGCTAGTGCCTCCGCTCCCGCGTTTCTAATTTTGTTGCCAATCAAGCTGTGGATTGGCGTAGCGAACGTCAGCGGAACACAGGCCTCGCAATGCAGAGTCTTTCTGCAACGTACCTTAAACAAGTCAACAGCGACTTGTTATTGGCCAGAGCATCCGCCAGCGCCTTTGCGCCATCATCGCTGATGTCATTAGAATCTAGCCTGTGTTCGTGCGTCATGGACGATATCGTGAACCCAAACGTGCATGGCGTGGCGTAAGAACCATTGACAGCAGCATTATGCACCCGTTTGGCGTGAAAAGATTATTGCATCATGCATGCTGGTTAGTCGCTCTTGCTCCTTCCCGCAGAGTTTCTCTTTCCCCACTATTACCTACCTAAGCGTCTGCAGCGAGGAGTTCTTCGCGAGCGCATCTGCTAGCGCCTTGGCGCCATCATTGCCGATAGAATTAGTATCTAGCCTGTGTTCGTGCGTCATGGACAAGGTCGTAAACCAAGATGTGTATGGCGTGGTGTAAGAACCATTGACAGTAACATTAGGCATCCGTTTGATGTGATGCGATCATTGCATCGTGCTTGCTGGTTAGTCGCTCTTGCTCATTCCCGTAGAGTTTCTCTTTCCCCACTGTTACCTACCTAAGCGTCTGCAGCGACGAGTTCTTCGCGAGCGCATCTGCTAGCGCCTTGGCGCCATCATCGCCGATTAAGATAGAACTTAGCCTGTGTTCGTGCGTCATGGACAATATCGTGAACCAAGATGTGCATGGCGTGTTGTAAGAACCATTGACAGCAGCATTATGCATCCGTTTCACGTGAAAAGATTATTGCAACGTGCTTGCTGGTTAGTCGCTCTTGCTCGTTCCCGCAGAGTTCTTCTTTCACCACTGTTACCTACCCGAGCGTCTGCAGCGACGAGTTCTTCGCGAGCGCATCTGCTAGCGCCTTTGCGCCATCATCGCCGATTAAGATAGAACTTAGCCTGTGTTCGTGCGTCATGGACAATGTCGATAACCAAGATGTGCATGGCGTAGTGTAAGAACCATTGACAGCAGCATTATACATCCGTTTGATGTGATGCGATTATTGCAGCGTGCTTGCTGGTTAGTCGCTCTTGCTCCTTCCTGCAGAGTTTCTTTTTCTCACTGTTACCTACGTGAGCGTCTGCAGCGACGAGTTCTTCGCGAGCGCATCTGCTAGCTCCTTTGCGCCATCATCGCCGATGGAATTAGAATCTAGCCTGTGTTCGTGCGTCATGGACAATATCGTGAACCAAGATGTGCATGATGTGGTGTAAGAACCATCGACAGCAGCGTTGTGCATCCGTTCAATGTGATGCGATTATTGCATCATGTTTGCTGGTTAGTCGCTCTTGCTCCTTCCCGCAGAGTTCTTTTTCCCCCAATGTTACCTACCTGAGCGTCTGCAGCGACGAGTTCTTCGCGAGCGCATCTGCTAGCGCCTTGGCGCCATCATCGCCGATTAAGATAGAACTTAGCCTGTGTTCGTGCGTCATGGACAATATCGTGAACCAAGATGTGCATGGCGTGTTGTAAGAACCATTGACAGCAGCATTACGTTTGGAGAAGATATGATCATGCCCATGTCGGTCAGCCTATATCATCTCTTGCAAGTACATGTCGCCATTGACGTACTTTAATTTTTTGATGCCCTCGGACATCGATTTTATCGCATCCTCAACGCTCGAAGTTTTTGATGCCATTGCTTCTCTCTGAGTTGGTCTTTAGAGGAACGAGGTTGCGAGAGACAACAATGAAGGGTTACGCTCGACGTGCTGGAGCTTCTCGGGTGTCTCCGGAGAGCGCGAGGCGCGCGGCCAGATAAGTCAAGAGCCAGAAAGTAAGACGTGAGGTGGGGTCGCGGTCCCCAAGTAGTCTTAGTCTCAATCCGCGAGCTCAGAAGAGCTGCGCGCACGTCAAGCGAGATGCAAAGTATCGCCTCGCAGTTGCTTGACGCAGCGAGCAGACAGCGCTCGACAGGCAAGACCAGCTCTGGCACTTTCAGCTTACCAGCTGCACGTGACAGGCTATGCGATCTTTACGTACGTACCATTGTTGCATCTTGCAATGAGAATTAAAATGCGTTTTCCAGACCGCGGCGAAGATTTACAAAGCCACGTCAGAGTCGCCTGTGATGATCTCGAGGCGGTAAACATCATCGCCTGAATGTGATGCGCCATGGGCCCGGCGTCCTGCTTTTTGTTGGGGTCTCGATTTGGTTTTTGTTTGGGTTTCCAATTTGGATTGGCCTCCTTTTCGTTGTCGACAATTCCGTACTCTTGGAAAAGACAGAAGCCATTTTACATTGGAAAAGTCTAGCTCCTTGGCTGAACGAAGTGTCTGTACATTGCGCATTGCTCGAAGAGAGCGTATCCATGGCCAGCGGCAGCATGATGACTCTGCGAATCTATTGTCACAGTGTTGCTGCGGCGCAGCAACACTGTTCAGAGCCAGGCAACTTATTACACCTGCTGGCCTGATTGGAAAAACCAGCCAACGGAAGCATGCCGCGTCGTGGAAAAGCTCTCAAGCGTGGGCGATCGATATGGCAGGAAAAGGAAATCCGCCAGCGCCAGGACAAGCTCAACCATTTCGTGATTGAGATTTTCTAGTGAGTTGAAGCGGAACGCGATGAGAGCTTCCTGCTATCGTTCTCGATCACAATCACGGTCCCCTTCTCGAAAACTTTCAATCGCCAACTTGGGTCAATTCGAAGACGCACTCCGCCGCGACCCCAGCACCTTCGGCGATCAAGACTTAATCTAAATTTCCTTGCAGACATCAAAGCGCGTGGTTCATGAACCCATCACGAGCGAGTGACCTTATTGACGGCGAGTATACCAGTGCCTTGCAAAACCCCAAACCCCAGAGTTCGAGCTTGAAGAAAGCCACGTGCGACGTAGGTCGGGCGGGGGCTGCTCTTCGTCTGCCAGACCAGCGCGGCGCCCAGGCCAGCCAGCTAGCCTGTCTGCCTGCCCGCCCGCACGCTGACCAGGCAGCAACTCAGCGTCGATAGACAGTTGAGATCCTTGGGCGCGACGAGAAAGAAACCCAACCCAACCATCGCGCACTCTTGAGAGCGCGCAGAAGCAAAAGCATGAGCAGTGCGGCCGGCGTCGTGGACCTTGTGGATCTTGACGCTGACGGCGACAGCGAGGAGGACGAGGATGAGAACGGATGCGCGGGAAGTGTATTGGGACTCAGTCCGAAGCCCGCGATAAAGTCCAAGAAAGGACCCGAAGCGGCAGCACGACAAGCAGGTATGGTGCGAAAGGGACTCGACCTCGCCCTGTCCTCCTCCTCTGAGGACGAAGACAACGACGACGACGAGGAGGAGGACGACAACGACAATGATGACATTGTGAGATTGGGCTATACGGCTAGCCAAAGTAAGATAGAGAACGAGGCTGATGAAGAAGAAAACGAGCGCGACGAAGAAGACGAAGAAAGTATTCAAGTTCTCCATGCTGCTGCCTCAAAACTGACCACTTATGCAGAGTCCTTGTCGAGCCCAACGCTGCTTCGCGGAGAAGCTGAAGTCATATCGCTTGTCACTACAGAAAAGAAGAAGACCATCTCAAGGATGGCGACAAGCCCCGTGAGCGTTCTCTCCGTCTCGCCAGTGGTGTCACCGACGCGAAAGCGTGGGCGTTCAACAACTGACACATTAGACGATGAAGATCGAGGGCAATCAACTGCACGGAGATTTGAACAGATGCCAAGAGCCAAGCTTTCCTCGACTGTCTCGTTCGCAACCTCAACTTTCACATCAACAGTCACTTCATCCACATCATCATCATCATCGTCATCATCATCATTATTATCATCACCGGTACTCTACAACGGTGCACAGACATATGGAGCGGGTCCGCAACATGCTCCCGCGCCTCCTGCTTTGAAGCCCGAAATTTCGGAAATGAATCTGGAAGGTCTCACAAAGGCAGAAGCAAGAGAAGCTATGCGTAAAGCGAAAGCAGAGGAAAAGGCGAAAAAGAAACGCCACCAAGCGGAGTGCAAGCTCGGCCGATGGATCAAGAATGGCAAGCACGCGCAAATAGAAGTAGTGGCCGTCTTTAGCCCAAGATTCGCGCAAACAGATCAGGGCCGAGCGCTCCAAGGCATGTGTATCGCTGAAGACATTGACTTTGTTGTGGAATCCGGCTTTCGATCATCGTGCATGGTAACTTTTGCGAACCGCCCGTTCCTGAAGAGCACAGACAATCCCGACTCTGCGGGATTTCAACTCAAAAACGGGATCACCACCAAACCCGAGCCTGTGGTGGATGCCAAGGCGACGCCGTGTCTCATGAGCAATGCCGCTCTTCTCTTTTGGGACGCTGACGATTTCGTCATGCGGCTCTGTCGAGATTTGGAAGGTTATGCTTCACTTGAAGTGGTCATTTCTAGCGCGCTTGCCGATTGGACAAGCATTGTCACCAGTGGTCGACCTCGCAGCAAATTCACCAAAGATCAGCCCAAGCTCATTATAGTCTTACGTGGCGCAAATGAGGCTGTTCTCTCTGCGCAGAAACGTGCGCGAGCCCAGAAAAAGACGTCGCAGGAGTCTGCTGATCAACTTGTGAACCCTGATCGTACAACTCAAAGTGCACTCACCGATGCGCTCTCGTGGCTCTACGTCGCGTACGGATGCGAGAGCCGCGTGCTGCTCAACGACCAGGACAAGACCAATGAGCTCTTTCGAGACTACGCATTCGCGATCATGAGTGCATTACATTATCGTCCAAAGACTGCAGTAGAGGTACTCGCGGAGTTCAAGGGAGCGGGAGGACGAAACGCAGATTGGGGCACCAACTGCGAGCGTGGCGAGTATGTGTCGCACATGTGGTATCTCATGCTCCTCTGCGTCCTCGGAGACGTTGGTGCGCGGCGCGTGCTGGAAGAATATCCATGTCTCCGGTCTATTACCGACGTCTACCTCGATTCGACTCGACATGAGCATGAAAAGGAGCAATTGCTGGAGGATATTTTGTCTGGCTCGAGTTCTAGCGCAAAGTTCAGAAAGAAGTCTCGGGCTCTCTATCGTCTTTTCACCACACGGGACCCGCATCTTCTCCTCAAGTGAGTGGAAGTGTCATGGAAATCGTATTTAAGCGACATCATTCCAGTGCGCGACATATGAATACGAACATACCAAGCACATTTGAACATTATGGAGTGACAAGTAAAGAAGGCTCGATTTGGTAGTGCTCGCGCAGATTTGTGACGAACCAGTTGTGCCAATCAGACAAGCAAGCAAAATTTGCGTTTTTCGTCGTCTCGCTTCATGCACTTTACCTTTATTAGAATCTAGGAGTAAAAGGTGAAACCATACTAACCTATTCGTGTTCGCCATACACAATGAAGAGAGTTTCGCTTTTGCGACAGTCAAACGCAGCGAGTCCCTGTTGTGCAAAAGAAACGAGCGACAGAATGGAGCCGATGCGAAAAGCAAGAAGAAGCGGAAGAAATTGGGGGAAATAAAAAGGGATCATCTTTACCTTCCATTACAGGTTGCTGGAGGGCGCCTCGAGGGACTTGTGAACGATTTCTGCAACGTCCTTGGAAAGATCCTTCTTGGCGGCGATGCGCTCAAGCTCGGCATGCATCTTTGTCGACCAAGGTGCGGTGAAGGACCGCCACGAAGAAAATTGCTTGGCCAAGCGACTTGCGACCTGCGGGTTGATGTCATCGATTTGAATGATTCGATCGGCCACAAAGGTGTAGCCACTGCCGTCGGCGGCGTGGAAACCAGTAAAGTTACCGCCAGCAAATGCGTTGAAGACCGCATAGCAGCAGTTGGGGTTCTTGATATCGAAAACTTCAGGCATGTCCATGATGCTTTTCATGGCGTCCACCGTTGAGGGTAGAGCAGACTGCGCCTGCACCCGAAACCACTTTTGTACAACAAGCTTGTCGCTCTTGTACATGTCAAAAAAATCCTGCAGGAGACGTGTGCGCTCCGAGCAGTCAATGTCGCGCACGGCCAGAACTGCGCCATAGCGATCCGTCATGTTCTCTGGAGCCTCAAACTGATGTACAGCCTTGCGCAGCGCATCTTCGCGCAACGCCGAGTTCTTCACGAGGTAGCGCAGGCATGAGTTTTTCAGCTGACGGCGGGCAACAGCGTCACCAGGTGACTCGTTCTTGGCGGGCTCGCGAGTAGCCTCGTAGGTCTCTGCAAAAAGCGGGCCGAGACCTTCTGCGATGAGGCGCCGCAGGGCTGCACAAGCGCTCGAGATGTGGTCCACGTTTGCAGTTCCCTTTTCCATGGCGTCAGCCATGGCGCTCTCATTAGGCATGGCGAGTGCAAGTGACACCAGGGCACGATCAAGCGAGGCGTCGCGAAGCGTATGCTCCAAGCTCGAGAGGAGCAGAGGCGCGTCTTCATGATCGAGGGCATCGGCCTCGACACCCGAAGCGGCCTTTTCAACGAGCTCGGTGAGAATTTGCTTGGCAAGCTCCTGACCGCTTTCGTAGCGCACAAAAGAGTCCGTGTCATGGGCAGCGAGGAAAACCAGATCTCGTCGCGTAAGTTCGCTGCACGAAAGCTTGACTGGAGCGGAGAAGCCTCGGAGCAACGAGGGCACGGGCTTTTCGGAAACGCCATGCAAAATGAAGTCTTGCTTGGCCTTGGTCACGCGAAGCACAGCCGAGTCGACTTCATCCGCGTCAGCAGCGCCCACCTTGAAGCGCAGAGGACCATTAGAGGATGTACCGACGAGCCCGACGGCAAGGGGAATGTCAAAGGGCTGCTTGTCCGCCTGACCGGGCGTGGCCGGGCATGACTGCTCAACGGTGAGAGTAAGTTCAGCCGCCTCGGCGTTGTAAGAGGTCTTGACGCTGACTTCCGGGGTGCCTGCCTGCGTGTACCAGGTGTCGCGGAAAAGAGACAGGTCAACCTCGTTGGCATCCTCCATGGCTTTGACAAAGTCGTCACAGGTGACGGCCTGGCCGTCGTGGCGTTCAAAGTAGAGGTTGAGACCCTTGCGGAAGCCCTTGGGCGTGACAATAGTCTGGATCATGCGAATAATTTCGGCGCCCTTCTCATACACAGTGAGCGAGTAAAAGTTGTCAATGGCCTCGTAGGCGTCAGGACGAATGGGATGCGCCATGGGCCCGGCGTCCTCCTTGAACTGATGGTCTCGAAGCAACTGGACATCGGCAATGCGCTTGCTCGCGCGAGAGTTGAGGTCACTGCTAAATTCCTGGTCACGGAACACCGTGAGGCCCTCCTTGAGCGTGAGCTGAAACCAGTCGCGGCAGGTGACACGATTGCCGGACCAGTTGTGAAAGTACTCGTGGCCAATGATGCCCTCGATGTTGAGGAAATCAGTGTCGGTGGCCGTGTCATTGTCAGCCAAAACATACTTGGAGTTGAAAATGTTGAGGCTCTTGTTCTCCATGGCGCCCATCGTAAAATCGCTCACTGCTACAATGTTGAATTGACTGAGGTCGTACTCGCGATCGAAACGCTCCTCGTCCCACTTGAAGGCACGCTTGAGGCAGTCCATGGCGTGCGGGGTCTTGCTCAGGTTGCCCTTCTCGACAAAGATACCGAGACGCACCTCCTTACCGAAGCACGTGGTAAAGCTGTCGGTCAAGACGTCAAAGTCTCCACCCACGAGCGCAAAGAGATAGCACGGCTTGGGCCACGGGTCTTCCCAGAGCACGAAATGACGACCGTCGGGAAGATCACCACGTTCCACATCGTTGCCGTTCGACAAAAGGTGCGGGACGGACTTGCTCGCAATGACCTTGGTTCGGTAGATGGACATGTTGTCCGGGCGATCTACAAAGTACATCATGTTGCGAAACCCCTCGGCTTCCATTTGGGTGCAAAAGTTTCCGCTCGACTTGTATAGTCCGTTCAGAGAGGTATTCTTTTCGGGAACAACGGTCACGTCAATTTGCACAGAGATCTTTTCACCAACCTTGACCGGAAGCGCCGCGCTCGGGATGGTCATCGTCTCGTCGTCGACCTGGTATGCGTCCGCACCGAGGGCCTCGCCGTTGACAAGAACGCTCTGGATCTCCATTTGCGCAGGCTTGCGCTCGCCATTAAGCACAAGGTCCGCACCTTCACGTTGGCGCTCGTACTCGACCTTGCATGAGATCTTGCTCGTGTCATCGAGCTCCACCGTGAGGTCCACATCTTTGGCCAAAAAGGCCGGCGACTCATACTCGAGTCGGAGTACCGGCTGCGCGGCTTTCTGGGTTGCCTCCTCCGACATGCTCGTGAAGGTTCTTCGCGACTCGGCTTGCTTGCTGGGACGCTGTGCGCGAAAGGGCGAGCTTTGCGTCGCTCGGCGTTGCCAACCTGTGCGCAGCGCACCAAGTGACGCGGTGTTTGCGCTCTGCAGCTGCGAGGTGGTCAAGGATCCGCTAGCTCGCGTTGTCGTTGCGAAGAGGCTTGTTGCGGTTGCCGGCTTCTTCGAGAAAGGGTTTTGCTTCTCAGCGGACACTACATTGCTGAGGCCCGACCCGCCACTGAGGCGCGGCGCGCGCTGCACCGAATTTGCGAGGGCCCGGCGCATCGGGAGAGCGCGAGGACCAGCCACGTGTCTTGCGGCACGCTCGCGGCACGCTCGCAGTACGCACGAGCGTTTGCCTGCGCTCTGCGCTCCGTCGATAGACTTAAAGCTTTGCGCGGCGCTGCGCTGCAAACATGCAGGCCTACCGTCGACCCATCCGGAACCGCAGCCACGGGAGAGACGGGAGAGCAGACGTGCACAAAATGGGACGGAGATCGATCGTCTTGAATGGATGGAGAGCGCAAGACGCGACAGCATAGGCTTAATTTGATCCATGCATTAATTCGTGCATCCATTGGCCATTCATCCTCTCAAGATTTGTAGATTTCGGCGAAGATGGCTTCCCATGCTGCGCGTGGCGGTGAATAGCATTTTTTGGAGCCGAAACAAGGTAAAAGTCCCACGGACCCAAGGTGGATGGATCAAATCGATGGCGAAAAGATTTGATCACGTCAGCGATTGCACGCATTCAGAACGAAAATTTGCAAAGAACTATTTTCGCACGTACCTGGGTGATTGGGATCGGCAATGATCGATTCGTCCGGAAGCATCTGAGATTTTGCCTCTTCTGGCGCAGAAAGTAAGAAACGATCATCACACTTGGGTTGCCACCCTCGTCGCACGAGCTTCTGCATGGTAACGACAATGACGAAAAGGATCAATGTCACAACGCAAGGGCCAAACAAAACAGTGTGATCCATGTTTTCACATTGCCGCGTGTGTTGTTGCTTCTCTTTTTCGTCTGCCGCGCTGCAGATATCTGCGTGCAGCGGCATTGGCAATGGTGCTGGTGGCGGAGGGCGATGCAAGATTTGAAATTGACCTAATGCATTTCCATTTCCATCAGGAAGTGAAAATGTCAGTCCCGTCTCTTTTTCTTTTTTCTTTTTTTTGACCCAAGGTCTTGACTCATCTCGTTCCGCCACACCTCATTAACTCGTGCAGCCACACTGTGCGCACAACGTACCTGCGTTCCAGAAGCCAAGTTGGATTGTGGATTGCAGCATACTGCACCGCTGCTCTGGCATGGTCTGCCATTCGCGTCCGTGGCATTCAATCGAAATGCACCACTCCTCGGGATCAATGTGAGGGCGCCTCGTTCCAACATGGAGCAGCCGACTCGATCTCTCGAGCTCGTCAACGTGAACACCATTGATGCGTGCGAGCTTCACGCCATTCATTGTGGAGATTTGAATGTCACAATGTTGCAAGGTACGACGACTGCTGTCCGCGGGCTGCTCAACAACAACGTGAACAGCCACAAGCGCAGCTCCAGACATTTTCATGGTCTACGCAACAAGATCGCAAAGGAAGGACTAGGCCAAATTTGTCTGCTTCGAAATTTTGGCCAAGGCACATGAACGTTCTTCTTTTTTCTTTTCTCTTTTTTGAAAAAAGAGCATTAGGTTATTGCTTACGGTGGTTAGACAATTTGAATGTGTTCACAGGCAAAGGGGGTCTCGACGACAATGACGTAGGCGCAGGTACTCGGCTCGTCCACCGAGATGATTTCATTTTCGATGCCGCACCTGAAGCGAACGTCCACCGATCGTTTCGGGCCGTTCCAGCACTTGGCACCGTCAGCAAAAGACAGACTTGCACATCCCTGAGAAGGCATTTCGCCAGTGACTGGATCCTCCACACATACAGGCCCACTCGATGAGGACCAGCCATTGAATTTTCCAAGCGACGTGGTCCCTTGCTTGGCAGATTTGAAGAGGCATAGAGAATACTTGTAGCCCATGAGATTTTGTGAAAGGCATCGCCCTTCAAGGGCAGCGAACTTTGGATCTGGCCAAGCGGAAGTGTCGATTGGGCCTGCAGAAGAACCGAGAGCGCGCGTTGCGAGAGTTCTGCACCGCGCGATGAGGTCATTGATTTTGTCGTCAACTTGCTTGAGACGACTGAGCTGCGGCGATGATCTGATCATGTCGTCCCTAAAACTGTTGCCTTGCCAAAAATAAAAGTACATGGTCGGTCCTGCGTCCCAGAAGCGCAACCAAAGGTCATAGACTCCATTTTGCACGAACCAAATTCGTACAGGCGATAGCGTCGTCAATGACTTTGCGAGTGCCTTTCCGGACCAATAGGTAACGTTGCGTGGCAGCAATCGGGAGATCACTTCATAGACGCCGCGAACAGGAGAAAAAAGAACGCCCAATCCTTCGGCCAGACTTCGGAATACCCGTCGCCATTCGGCCATGCCTCCGTCCAGGAGTGGAGCGAGCAGCGTCTGCTGACGCCTCTGCTCCGTTGTTCGGGTCAGTATCGGAGTTTTTTTAGCAGCAATCCCATCTTCTTTGATTTGCAAATATCGTTCGAGCGTAACGATCGTCGCCTCAGGAGTATCATCGAGCTGGATTTTGGCGGACTTGAGAAGATGCAGCGCCTCTTTGATGCCCGCAGCGGTCTCGATATTGTTTCGGATTTTGCCAAGATTATCTTCGAGGTCATCGTTCTTGTTTTCGTTCCCCATCTCCATTTCCTCGTCGTCGTCTGCATTTTCGTTTGCGTGTCCAGTCACTGCGGACGCGCTCATACGGGCTTCTGGGTCACCAGATTCTGCACCCTCGTGATCCATCGCAGACTCTGGGCCAATAGCGCGCTGGCCTTGGAGGCGCCACCGCCGGCTCTGTCTTCGAGCCCAGCCAAGTTGCTTTTCGCGGAAAATGCGACGCTGCTTTTGCTCTTCCACATCCCAGACCGCCTTAACGCGAGCTTTGAGCGTGCTTTCAAGAGAATTTGCGAGTTTACGGAGGATCTCGGCGCGCTTTGAGGCATCGTCGCGCGAGTTCGACTGTTCTTCGAGAAGCGCATCTGCTGCACGGCGGCCCTGCGCAACGAGCTGTAATGAAGCTGTACGCTGTTTGACCTTTTCCGCCTGCAGCGTAGCGCACGTGTTCGAGCAAGGTGCGTCCGCAAGGCGATTCTTGTTATTGCTTGCGACCATTTCATCGGAGCCATCGCAGCAATCGCAAATCCCATCGCGGACGCGAGAATCAGGAATGGCGCGCGGTTCGAAGCCGTCATTGGCGCACCAAAACAAGGACATTTCTTTGCTACTATGGGAGCACGCGCTTGTGCCGACTTCGTCGGAGCCATCATCACAGTCGCAATAGTCGTCGTTGACTTGATCGAAACGCAGCAGTTTGGTGTCGTCGCAGCGGAAACTTGCCGTGGATCCTTCTGAGCATGAGCACTTTGGCGCAGCGGCAGCATCCGGGCGGGGTCGCGAGAGCGAGAGCGTCTGTGCTCCCTCGTCCGGGCAGCACGCCCAACGACCTTCAGCGGCGTGGCCCGAGACGTCAGCGATAGAGTCCGGCTCGCAGCCTTGCGCTTGGGCATCCAGCTTGTCGAGTGCCATGACGCACGGTCGACTGCCCGTGATTAAAGGCACAAGAGACGCGAGCCATGACGCAGCCATGACTGTCGCTACTATGCGCCGCGCCGACACGCGCATCTTGCCTACGGTAGACGTAGTCAGCTGCAGCGTCGGGCTTCTTCTAATTGCTCACCCAAAATTAGCTGAGAGCCAGAAGCAGTATGACAGTATGGAACAACGCGTTAGGGCCTAAAATCTTTGGTTTACAAAGCAGGAATGACCACGTTTTGTCTGTGTTACGAGTGCGAGGAAGAAGGGATTGTCGTCCACTGCCACGACCTCATGATGATCCGAAGCATCACTCGGACGGTACGGCTTTGATCACTGCAATCTCACGCGACGAAAGCGAGCCCTTCGTCCTCGCACGCGGACACACCAAAGAGGGTGCGCGAACATAAGGTGTGTACCCCACAGCAAGTCTGCGAACCTTGCTTTCGTCGCGCTGTGCGGTCCGCGCCGCATCCAACTCTTATTTTCTGCACTGTCGGGCTGAGACGGGCTCGAGTGGGTTCCGGGACGCAAAGAACTCGAGCAGCAGAAAGCGAAGCTCGAAAGTACGTGAACGGGAGGCTCGTCGCGCGTGAGCGATCGCGCGCGAGCGATTGCGCGTAAGCGATCGCTTCTCCGTCGTCTGCTGCGAGCGGCATGGCTGCTAAGGCGGGGCCACGCAGCTACGGCCAAGACCTGGAGCTGCTTCGAGACCTGCTTCGCACGCAAGGTACAGCACGGAGGAAACAATATCTGCGCAACTTTCTGCGTGATCAAGACGGCTTTGCGCGAGGTATCTGGCGAGAAGCCGTGCGAAACCACCCAGGCATCTCCGATGATGCCTTTCTCGAAAAGTTCTTTTTAACATTCGAGCAGCACAGACGAAAGGGGCTCAACGTCGTTGCCGTTGCCCGGGACGATGCTACGTGGTATGGTCCGCACGGTCCGCATTCTCATGAGCCTGAGCTTTGCTCGGTCAGTCGCCGTCCAGCCGCGCTCGCCAAACCTTATATTTCTCCCTACGAGGTAATTCGTTGGGCCAATCAAGAGGTTGCTGCCAACGACATGCAGGTGTCATTTGCTCGGCGCCAGGAATCCTCGATGCGAACTGCCTTGCAGCAAAACACGAAAGAGCGTCAATCTCTCGAGGAGCTCGACATTGCTCGAGAAAAGGCGCGTGCACGCGCTCGCCAGAGAGCTCAGGTTCGTCGAATGCTCGTCCGCAAAGATCAATATATGGACGAGCTCTTGGAAAAGAGGGAAATTGATCGTATTGAGGCAAGGAAAAAGGTGCGTGCCAAGAATCGGAAAGAGTTTCGTGAAGTTCGGAAACGTGTCAAGGATCGTGAGGCAAAACGACTTGCAAAACTCAAGCACGCCATGAAAAGGCGAGGACAAGGTCCAGCCTTTCCTCGCACTGCACCCTTGCCTCGCCACCCCTATCAGCCAGTTCAATTCGACCGTAACACCCTCGAAAGTGTCCCGGGTGCTCCACGGCTTAAACCCAAGTACAAACCATTACCGAAGCCGCCTGCAATGTTGGCGAGTGAGAACAACTCGAAGAAGGAAGCTCAAAACAACGTCGAAGTGAAAAGGACGAAGATCAGCGAGGATGATCTTCAACGAGAGCCTTTGACTGCTCCGCTGCGGGAACGCTTACTCCCTGATAAGAAGCTCCCGACGCCGTCATCACCCAAAGCACCACCAGCGTCCACGGCTTTGCCCAAACGTATAAGTCCGCCTTCTCCTCCAAAGCGCTCCAAGCAAGTCGCTCCGCCGCCACCACCACCGCAGCGAAAGAGTCAAAGTAAACCTCCTCCTCCAATGTTAGCACCACCGCCACCCTCGCTTCAAAGTGGATATGCGAAAAGCCCAGAAACTTTCGTACCTTTTGCGTCTCAGCCAGCTCAGGAGACAAAGCTTCATGCTGAAACGGATGTAAAGCTTGATGTGGAGCTTGACGATCCGATGGATGATTGCGATGTTGAAGGCAAGGATGCTGCCGAAAAGGATCCAGCTCGTTCAGAACTTGGAACTGCCGACGCTGCTTCGTTAGAAATATATTATCATGGCCAGGAAGACGAAGTAGGCCTAGGCCTACGCCAAGACATTACCCAGGATCAACAAGAAGAGATCGAGAGCCAGGATCAAGGAGAAGTCGAGAATCAGAATGATGGTGAAATTGAGAATCAGGATGATGGAGAAATCGAGATTCAGGAACACGAAGAAGCTGAGAATCAGAATGACGGCGAAATCGAGAATCAAGACCGACAAGGAGAAGCTCAGAACCTGGATCAGGAAGGAGACCAAAAGGACTTTCAAGATCGAGAAAGCCACGAGAAAGTCTTTGATAGATCGTCGACAGCAAAAGAAGAAATGGACTACGCGCAAGTGAAAGGCAGCGCAAGTGATCATGATCGGGAAATACTGGAGCTCTCGGAAGCAGACGCCGTTGGACAGGAGCCAAAGGAGGCACATGAGTTGTCCGAAGAAGCTCCCATGCTGGCGAAGGATGCAGAAATGTCTGAAGAAGCGCACTCAACATCAGCCAAAAATGAGGGCAATGAAGGTGAGACAGAGCATCCCGTTCGTGTCGAGATTGCTGAAAGTCAGAAACCAAGGGACCAGCAAGATCAGCAGCAGCAAAAGGCTGACACGATGAACGAGACGAACTTCAATTGCCTCGACGACGCTGAATCTACCGAAGGGGAAGCACAAAAAGACACGGATGCCGAGAATTCGACACATGGTGTCGACTCTATTGATGATGGCGCAGTCACCTCGGCATCAATGCAAAAATTGGAGACAGAGAACAACGACGAAAACACTCTTGCCAATGAAGCTACCGAAATGGGTGCGCGCGAAGCTGAATTCGACGAAAACGCACTGACGTACCCTGTGCCTGAAACAGGTGGACTTGATGAGATCGAAACGAGCGCAGCGATTGACGTCAAGTCCACGGAAGCTGCTATGAAGAGCGTACGTGAGGGGGGGCAGGCCGAAGACCCTCTTGCCAAGCAAGCTACTGTGATAGAGTCATCCATCACAAGAGACAGTGGCTCAGCCTTACATGCCGAAGTGCACGACGATGTCTCAGAGGCTCTACAGGGCAACGAAGGCAATGAGAATGGAAACAAGGGGTCCAAAGTGCACGTCGGAGAAGAAGCTTTGGCATCATTTTCTATGGTTGGCCAAAATCCAGCTATGATGGAAGTAATCGACGGTACCTCCTTCGATAATGGCGCCATGAATGATATGCATGAGTCGGTCATTGCTGAAACTAACGATGCCGATGAGCTCCAAGTAGCCAACGGTGATGTCTTCACGCAGGCCGCGGATGATGCAACAGACAAAGGTGCGCTCGAGAAAGAAGACGGAGCAGATGATGCTACTAGCACTGCGGGCAAGAGTGAAGAACAAGGAGAGCAAGAACTCGCTTTAGAAGAAAGTGTGGTCACAGACCCCAATGAAGAGCCTCCAGCTCATAGAGAGGAATATTCGGAAGCAGTACAGGCTGATCACAGCACCATCGAGGAGACAAAGGACCAAGAAGCAGAAATGAAAGAGTACGAGGAAGAAGCGGAAGTGTACGCTGCGGCCAACGAAGTTGCAGAAAAGGACTGTCTCAACAACGATGTCGCAAGAGTTGCCGAAGATGAGAACAGCGAGAGCTCATTTTCGCAAGTAAGCGCGGATGTGGAGGTGCTCGAAGACGCCAAAGAGACCAAGCAAGATATCATTTCGCCAAGCAAAGGTGCACCAGCAGACATGGCCGGAAGCGCCGAAGATTGCGAGTTTGCAAATGCTCTCGCGAACGTTGATTCTGTCGAAACTCCACTTGGAGTGCACAACGTGGAAAAAGGAATTACTAGTGAGGTAAATGCTGGAGCCGACTTTGAAAAGGAAGCATACGTTGAGATGGAGTGCAAGAATGGAGATGGTGTCACTTCCCACGGAGATGACGCAGACGCTGCGCTGACTGCGAGCGCAGCGCAAGCAAAAGAAGAAGTCGGAATCGCCACGGAAATAAGTGTTCTGGAACCAACCGCAGCTCCAGAGGAGGATGCCGATGGCTACGAAGCTGAAGAGGCCTTTGAGCCGCAAACAGATTCGCCAGCGGACTATCCGGTCTCGGCGGAGGAAGACGGCGCGTATGCGTTTGAAAATCTTGCAGAGGAGCAACAAGAATATGAACAACTCGAGGAGGAAGCCAAGACAGGACAAGACTATCGCGCTGCGAGCGCAGCAACAGAGCGGGTGCCTCCAGAAGCCATCGAAAAGCCCCAGAGTGCGCCAGACTACGCGCCACCAAGGTCACAAGAAGGTCTTCGAATTGACAAAGCTGCAAATGATGGGCAGTATCAATGGTACGAGGTGTACGATGAGGGAAGCGGGTACATGTACTATCAGCACGCAGTAACGGGAGAAACGCAGTGGGAGCCACCGGCTGAGGGCTATGTTCCATATCAGTACCCAGAGGATGAAGCCTATGATGGTGGCGCTGGCGAAGACGCGCAGCAAGGAATAGACGCGCAGCAAGGAATAGGCGCTGGCGAAGAAGGATGGGCAGCGGACGGCGCATTGGCCTCGGAGGGAGAGCAGCGCGAGGACGAAGCGGTACAGCCGCAGAGACCGACACGCGCGAGCTTTTATTCAATTGACATGTAACATGGACTTATTTGGAAGGTTGAAAAGATGCCGCCCCATCTCATTGTACCGTTTTTGTTCACCAGCTAAATAACGATCGATTCGTAAAAATTATGGCGAGCGACCCACTCCTTTTGAACGCTAGCATTGTCGCGTGTGATGTGACCAGATCGGCGCCATCCGCAGGCAAAGTATTCTGCCCCCACCATGTCGAAGAAGGTGAGCATGGGATGAGGCGTTCCCTTGCCCGAAAGGATGGTGCGTGCCCATTGGAGCTGATGAATGACGCGGGCAAAGTTGGATCCGATGCTGCCAATCGTGACCTTGGTCTCTGCCATGAGCAAAATTTGAGACATGAGCAGCAATCCCTCGTCGCTGGAGCCCTTTTCACGGAGGTGCTTTGCCGCAGAACATCTGCGCGACATTCCGACACATGCTTTTCCGAGTTCATGCAGTGCGGAGTAATTCGTGGGCACAGAAACAACGCGAAGAGGCTTTAGACGCAAAGGATAGCTTTCGAGCACATCAAAATCGTCTGACGCGAGGAGAACTACCGAGGCGCCTGTCGCGCTCGCCACGGTACGAATGCTGGAAAGATATGCGTCATCAGAGAGATGCTCTCCCATCCAGTGGTCACCGCGACGCACGTGACAGGCAATGGCTTCGGTTTCAAAGTCGATTCCTGGGAAGAGGACCTTTTGAAGCGCCATTTTAAAGTCCAAAAGTCGCTGGTTCGGGCGGAGGACGTAATGGTAAAAGAGGGCCATGTACCAATGATCGTCGCGGTTCGGGAGCGGTGTGGACGCTGGAAGAAAGGGCGCAAGGTGAGTCTTGAGTGTCTCGCGAAGCACCGTGCGTAGGCCATTGCTTGTAAAGATCTCGCTACGAGACTCATCAAAACAGCGTGTAGCGGCCCTCTGTTCAAAGGAGGCCCGCTGCGGCGCAGCAGCGCATGTGCACTCTGGGCTAATGGGCGCAAATAGACAATCCCATGACTGCGAAGGGCACGTAGAGGCATTAACGTACGCGGTGTTGGACTCGTGCGCGCATAATCGCTTGCCGTCAACGGCAAGTACGGTTGCCCAGGTGATAAGGTAGCCATTGAGAAGAGATCCAAGGCCTTCGCCAGCACCGCGGTTCTGAAAGCTGATGGAGCGCGCTGTGTCCGAGCAGACTGCTTCAGAGGAGAAAAACTTTTCTAGGGCACTGAGAACAATTTCTGCATCTTTTTTCTGAGCCTTGCCCGAACTTTTTACTGCCTCGAGGTGTGTCGTTTCTTCCGCGAGCCACGGACTGTTGGCCTTGGCGCGGCCGGGGCCTCGATTTGCTCTAATTCCCGCGCGAGCAAGGCCTCCTCTTCCGGGGCTGTTGTCTGTGGCGCCGCCTGCCGCCGCCGAGACGCGTGGCGCCGCTAGCACCAGTGCCAACACCAGTGCCAGGGCCACGACCTGCAGCGCGCGCCTCATGGTTCGAAAGATGAAATTTGCTGTATTCAAGGCCTAGTTGCTGTCGTTGACTACTAGCACTTTCGCAATATGCGAAACCCTTTTTTTGCGCAACCCCAATTCCCCATGCTGATCGGATTCTCCTCCTCGTCCACCTACTTTTACATGATGATGATGGTGATGATGATGGTGCCACAGACGATGGGTTCAATCACGAGAGCGCGCTCGGGGCTACGGGCATCGGAGGCGCGCGTCGCCTGCGTGCGTTGCGTGTCGGGCTTGCTGCCTGTTTGTCTGCGCCAAGCAGCTACGGCGTGGCTCGTCTTGCGTGCCGTGAGGTGGTACGCAAGGCAAAGCGGCGAACGAACTGGGGTTGAGGACTGGGCATCTGAGGAGAAGGTTTAAGCAAGAACCGCTTGGCTTGGCTTGGCTTGGCTTGGCTTGGCTTGGCTAAATTCGACGACAAGGACGGTCGATTGATTGAACTTGTCAGCGAGCGCGTAGCGTGCGAAAATGTCGCACAATGGATCAGACTTTGGACTGCTTGGCCTTGGCGGGTCGAGCAGGTCGTCTCGGTATTCGAACTCGTCGTCTTCGCGTGAATGGGGCGCCGGAGCACATTTTGGGAGAACGAGACTTTCGCTCCGCGCCCGTCTGATGCAAAAGATCGTGCCTCTTTGCTTTTGCGGAGGCTTGCTGGTGCTTTTGTTCCAGCTCACGGTAGTAAAGGATCTCTCGAAGACTTCGGACACTGCCTCGAAAAATGCGGGCAGCAGCAGCGGCTCCGTGTCTTCTGAAGCCAGCCATGACGGCTATCCAACTTCAAGCATGGGTGCTGCGATTGCTGAGGCGTCCCCATCCAAGTTTCTCTCTGAGATTACGTCGTTTGGACTTCCCGAATGGATGACAACCTTTCACGATAGTGATGAGGACGATATGAACGATGATGACGAGGATGAGCGTCTAGACATTGACGCCACTGTGGACCGCGCCGATGATGATGAAGAAGGAGAAGAAGTCCACAGTGTCGCAAGTGCAGGCCTTCCATCGGGCGAGCCATTGCTGAGACCTGAAGTCCTGGATCAGAAAAGACAGCAAGACGAGGAAGAAGTTGACCATGAGGGGGACAAAAAGTCAAATGATTTCGATCTCGAGCTCGAGAACCAAGAAACGGGTGGTCTGCTGGGCATTGCCCTTAGCGATCATTTGGAGGATATCATTGGGGATCTTGGCAGTAGTTTGGAGAAAGATGGAGAGCAGGGTGGAGAGAGAACAAAGTTTGACAAAAATCTCGAGCTGGGAAGCTGGTCTCGCGAGGCAGAGGACGGCGATGATGAGAGCGACGGCAGGCTGAGCGTCGCTGATCGTGAAGCGCTGGAAAGCGCAGAGCTGATGCAAAGTCTGGATCAGGGCGACGCGTCCTCGAGGGAAGACTCGAATGAAGATGGCGAGGGCGCAGGAGCGACCGTCGAGACCCCGGCGCCGGTATTCCGCGGAGAGACTCGATACGACGGCTCACAGATGATTCTTGCGCCGCAAGTGCAGCTTCCGCGTAAACCCATGGTGAAGACTTACAATAGCAAGAAGAACTTTTGGCCATGGTATGGAATTCTTCGGAAACGCGGCTGGATGACACGCACGACCGCCGAGGGTTCGAACGCCGGGGCAACCTTGCTCTTGTCACGTGGAAAGGTGCCATATATCAAGCAAGGCAAGCAAATGCTGAACAGCATCGGTGTTTCGGGGTGCATTGGCGGTACCAAATTGATGCAACTTTCGTGCCGACGCAGACTTGCCGAGCACCACGGATGCACGTATGAGGACTTGCGGATTCAGCCGGCACAATACAATTTGGACGTCAAGACTTCGTGCGAGGCTCTCTTTGTGGCCGCATCGCGTCCGGAGAATCTCGAAAAGCTGTGGCTTTGGAAGCCGAGCACAACATTTCATGGCATGGGCATCAAGGTATTGCGGGGACTTGCTGACCTAAAGGCGCAGGTTGGTTCATGCGAGTCGCCCAAGGCTGTGATTGTCATGGAGTACGTGGCGGAACCAGCGACCATGCAGGGTGGCTACAAGTTCGACTTGCGCACATACCTCTTGGTGGGAAGTCTGGATCCGCAGCTGGTGTTCTTTGCAGATGGCTTTGTCCGAAAATCAGACACACGGTATAGCCGAGACACCAAGAACACCAAGGTCCATGTCACCAATGCGGGAAGTCAGAGCAAAGTCAACCACTTTTTCAGCTTTGACGAGATGGCGGAGGAGCTGTCTCGCGAGATGGACTTTCCGCCAGAGTATCTTGCTCGCGCGCGCGAGTACATGAAAAAGGTGTCGCTGTATGTGTTCAAGACAACGGACGTGCAGAATAAGAAGCTCAAACGCGTTCCCGGGCGTTTCCACCTTTTTGCTATCGACTGGCTGATCGACAAGCTGGGTAATGTGCACTTGCTGGAGGGCAACGGGTATCCGCTCGTGACGGAGTATCCGGTGAAGGGCCTGACGCCGGAGATCTGGGAGGAACTCTTGGACCTCGTGCTTAAGATCCATGTAACCCCTCACGAGTTGCCAACGACGATGACGGTCAAGGATGGCTTTACATTTGGCAAGTGGTCACTCATCTACAACGATCTCGAGGAAAAGTACAACGGCGACCCCTTTTCGCCCTGTTACATGTTTCCGGCGCCGAGTTTGCTTGAGGATCCCAAGGCGCGTCGCACACAGCGACGCAACTGAACCATTAGGCGCTGACGATTGCGAAACGCACGACTTGAGAATGATGCTGGTGCGCGAGCTTTTCAATAACTGATGAAAGACCCTTTTTCTTAATTTCTTTGCAAGATGGCGGTGCGACACGATGCTTTCTTTCTATACACCGAATGAAGAAAGCGGCTTCTTTCTCGTTCTTGGTTTCGTTATCTTTTATCATAAAGAAAAAGAAAAAGAAATAGAAATGTTGGGTTCCTTCGTTTGCTTCATTCTCTTTGCACAGATGCTGAGCTCATGTTGGTCCCTTTTGCATTGCTTGCACTTCTGATTCATGCGCTACAAGAAGCTAGCTCTTCATGCTGGATGATCCCATCAGATCTGATCTGAGTCCTCGCCACTCCCCAAACCCAGCAATTCCTCGCCACGTGCGCCTGCCATCGCCGCCCTTGCAGCTCGAGCATTGCTCTCCCTCCCTCCCTCTCTCCCTCTCTCTCTCTCGCTCGCCGCTCGCGTTTCATGCTCCAGGGGACGCAGTTTCGTTTCCTGCCCGTGTGGAAGCTGTGGGCGTGCACAAAGCATGCCCCGAGGAGGAGGTATATATATATACACCACGATGTGTCTGACACGAAGCTGCGCATGGCCGGCATGTTTGTTTGTTTGTTTGTTTGATTGATTGTACGTATGCGCGAGGAAGTCCTCCTGCGCTGCGCAGATCCCGTTGGCGGCGGCGGCGACGGGCGGCGAGGCGAGGCGCGCGAGCAGCGGCGTTGCGTTGCGGCAGGCAGGCAGGCAGGCAGGTAGGCAGGCAGGCGCGCGAGGATGGACCTCGCGGCGGAGCTGGACGGCTTTGCGGCCGGCATGTGGGCCCCGGATGCCGCGGCGGCGGCGGCGCGCGCGGGCTTCGGCGCCGCCGCCGCGTCGGGCGAGTA
>KN805474.1:42846-58988 GCA_000818945.1 Schizochytrium sp. CCTCC M209059
GAGGCGCCGTCTCCGGCCCGCGCGCCGCCGCAGCCAGCTCGCCGCGCCCTCCTCCTCCTCCTCCAGCGCGGCCCCGCCGGCAGCCCGCCGCTGTCCGCCTGCGCCGCGTGAGCGGGCCCGCCGCGGCTCTCTCTCTCTCTCTCTGTCTCTCTCTCTCTCCGGCCTCAGCTCGGAAAGACCTCGCCGGCCTGGAATATAGAGAGCGCCTAACGAGGCGGGGCCAGGAAAGATGGAAAGGAATGCAGGCAGGAAGGAAGGAGGACGCGGAGATCTATCGCGGCGAGGGGAAGAGCGCGAGGGAGGGAAGGAGCGTCGACGTTTATCCGATCGACCTCGTCCGTTCGCTCGATGTCACTTCAATCTCAAGTTGGGCTTCCTTTCCATCCCATCCCATCCCATCCCATTCCATCCCATTCCATTCCATTCCATTCGATTCGATTCGATGCTTTCTGTCTATCTTCTCTTTGTTTCTCTGTTTCTTTGTTTCTTTGTTTCTTTCTTATCTTGCGCCTTGCCTTGGCCAGCAGGGCCTCGCAGTTTGCCGCGCAGATGTGCTGCGCTGCCTGCCTCGGCAGGGCCGGGTGCAGCGGCGACCCACCCCAGGCCGCGAGCCTGGCGGCCGGGCGCGCCAGAGGTGACCACGATGCATTCGTCTCGGTGCAGGCCGCCGCATCGGCCGGTGCGGCGCCGCCTCATCGCTCGCCCGCCTCGCATCGCCTCGCACCGCCTCGCACCGCATCACATGCGCGTCGTGCTCCCTCCCTCCTGTCGCGGCTCTCTCAGCTCAGGCCCGCGATGCGCACGCGTGGACGAATGAATGCAAGGCGCCGCTGATTTGTACTCGCGAGCGCGCTGCGGCGGCGGCCGATTTGTGTTGAAGGGGTTGAAGGGGTTGAGGTAGTACGAGCCCGGGTCGCGTGCGCAGCAGCAGCGGTCAAGGAAGGCATGAAGGAAGGGAGAAGAGGAAGAGGAGGAAAAGGAAAGAAAGAAAGAAAGAAAGAAAGAAAGAAAGAAAGAAAGAATCGAAGAAGAAAAGAAAGAAGAATCGGAGCGAATCGAGGGCAAGGGGAGGAAGGGGAGGAGGGAGAAAGGGAGGAAAGGAGGAGCACGGAGCAGGAGCGCAGACCTGCAACGCGAGGCTCGAGTCGCGTGCGCTCAAGGGCCCTTGCTGAGCCGTGCTTGCTTGCTCGCTTGCTCGCTTGCCAGCTTGAGCCCGAGCCCAGACGCAGCAGCCCAGACGCAGCGGCCGGTACCTGAGCGAGAGGACGGACGCCCTCCCCCGCGGCAGCGCAGAGCGGCTTTGCATGCGCCGCTGCTCGCCGAGCACAAGGATCGCGGACCCAGCTGGAGATTCTAGTTCTCGTTCACTTCACAGCCTCGATCGCCATCCCTCCGTAACCCGGAGCGCAAGGCGAGGCGCGGCGCGGCGCGGCGCAGCGCAAGACAAGTCAAGACAAGTCAAGTCAAGTCAAGTCGTCGAGCTGCGCAGAACGTCTTCGTCCGTGCGCTGTCTGACAGGCAGCAGCAGCGGACGAAGGAAGCCAAGCGTCAGACTAAAGTAGCGAGCGAGCTTCACAGACAGACAGACAGACAGACAAACAGAAACATCAAAGGACACACGATGTTGGCGACCATCGACGAGCGCCCGGAGTTGGCCTCTGGGTGGGAGGAGCGCTCGAACAGCCCCTACTACGTCGAAGCGCCACGGACCAAGCACGACTCCTGGAACGTGACCCAGGCCATGCAGCACGAGAGCCAAAAGCGACCCCGGCATATCGGACAGCATCGGCAACAAGAGCAACACATGCGCGCATTGTACAAGAACTCTTCCCACTCGCGCACAATCCGACGCTCCAGCGCCGATCACGCCACCTCCATCTCATGGACATCCTCGCCCCCCTCAGCGGCAAAACAGCAGCTGCAGCAGCAGCTCCAAGCAAGTCGTAATGGAGGATACTCCGCAGACTATTCCGTGGCTAAGCCGTCCATCGAGGACTCCTTATTGCTCCAGCTCGCACCCGAACGAGAGGCAGCGCTCCGCGTGCGGCAGACGCGTCGTCTCTCCTCCGGATCGCGCGGCCACCTTGTTTCTCAATCCGAGGCCGACCTCGTCGACCTCGAGACGCTCCAATCTTCGTGCTGGCAGCGCCACCAACGTAAACCTAGACGCAAGGACCACCGCAAGCTTCTCCACAAGTTCGCGCGGTGCCTGCACCTGTAAAATTATTCCAACCCATCTGACTCTTTATCACAAACACGCACCGCCATGATCGATCGATCTCCTTGTTGGTTGCCCAACCCCAAATAGAAAACCTCTCTCGCTCGTTGCTTCTTCCCGCCTCAGAAAAGTAGCAGCAGCCTGCCGCTCCCGCCCCAACCCTTGCACAGTTCAAGTTGCTTGCCCTTGATCCCTCCTGCCCTATACTTTCCCCACGCGACGGTCTTGACAAGGGCGTCTCGACGAGGCCCTCGCTCAAAACCTGCAGACGAAACTCGCTGCTTGCCGGCAATCCCGGTGTGCCAAGCCCGCCTTGCCCAGCCAGAGCAGAACGCTTGGCATCAATCAACCATCAACCTCCATCCTAGCCAAGCCTACTTCTGTGCGGGAGGCTTACTCACAGCATAACTAACATACCTTCTCCGGACGGGTTTCGCGCCGCTCCGAGTCCTCCCTTCCACTTCCTTCCTTTCTTTCTTCCTTCCCTCCCTCCTTTCATTCATTCATTCATTCATTCATTCATTCATTCTCCTTGACGCGTCCTCCGAGGATCCACCATCCGCTGGAAGCGGGTCAGGGCTGGCTGCCCTAGGCCTAGCTAGTACTAGTAGGCCACAGCAGCTAGGCCTGTCCTAGCTAGCAAGCAAGCATCAAAAGAACTGGCTGACTGCACAGCTGCAGCATGGCAGCGAGCGAATGAATGAATACCTCCTCCTCCTCCTCCGAGCGCGGAAGCGGCCGCGGCGCGATGGCTTCCATCGCAAGCTGGCGGCGGGTCTGAAGTCCTGTCGCATGGACTCCCGGCGCGCAGAGGCCCTGCGTGCGATGCGAGCGAGCCTCGGAGGCAGTACTGCAGGGCCGGCTCGCAGCGGCCTTGACAAGGATTGGTTGGGGTGGCTGCTCGAGTTCGGACTGCAGACCCGGCGTACATCCCGCCCGCCACTGCCACTACCCTAGAGATTGACGTATTGCCCGAAGGAAGACCGATGGACGGCGACTGCACGTCGTACTTCTCGCCAGGTATCTACGTCTGCGTCTGTGTCTGCGTCTGCGTGAAAAACGCATGGCATGCATGACTTTTGACCAAGGACGGGCTCGAAATCTGCTCGAAATGCATAGTTTGAGTTCCATCGCGAAATTCATCCGTGCGTCGTGCCAGACTGGGAAGTAAGCAAACAACAGGCTGCAAGCACTTTGGTCGCCCGCCGCTGCTTAAGCTGGCTGACTGGCAGTGTCGGAAGCAGCGCAAGCCGAGCACCGGGCCGAATTTCATCTCGTTTGGTTAGATCGCGAGCGTCACTCGAATCCGCAGTCAGCAGCAGCCAACTCAGCACAAGCGAGACAGATTTCCTTTTTTTCCTCGTTTAGGTTACGTGTATACGCGAATCAAATTCTGCAGCCGTTGCCGATCGAGTCGGTCTTTGCGATGACCCCTGCCAATTGTACAATCAAAACAAGATGCGATGCGGGAAACTACTACAATTGAGAAGCTCAAACATCCATGCGAACACCAGTCATTCTAGTCAGAAATGTCATACTTTACACAGTTTTATGAAATACTAGTATCGCCATCCTGAATCGGCACAAGCAGTAGGTGCAACGCGTTGCGAAAGGCACATGCATTAGCGCGCATTCGCCACTGACCGAGCGCTAACTAAATGAGATCGTCATCATTGTCGTCAGAAAAAAGCGGAGAATATTTGTAGTCGCTGCGTGAAATCTCGTGGCGTGAACGCAAGGTCTCATTGGCGGCGGCAGCAAGAGAACCCGCGATGATCCCAAGCGGAATAGAGAACATCTCCTCGTGCAGCAGCTCGTGACGGAGGTCGCTGGCCGAATGTGCAAACTTGCCCACGTCACAGAGCGCGAAAAAGAGCCCAAAACTCAAGCCCAAAACTAACGACGTTCCCATAATAAGATCGACCTGCTGCACAGACTGAATGAGACCTTGCGTGTTGGAGTCCATGCAGAGCGCCCAAGAGAAGTTTAGCAGGTCCAGCGTCGAAAAGGTCACGGCAAACGAACACGCCGCTCCCAGCGTTCCGTACACAATCGCCTTGACACCGCGCGGAAGCGTAAAGATCCACGTCTCTTTGAAAAGTAGACATAAGATTCCCGACGATACAATCGAGACGCCAAACATGTACAGCAGCACCCGGCGTCCAAGCTGCATATGGCTGCTCACCCTGAAGATGATCAAGCCGCCAATCAATAGAAATAGAAATCCAAAGTAAAAGGAGAATACCGCATTCAAGCTAATTTCCACCAGCGTGCAGTTGATCACAAACGACAAGGTCAGCCCCATGAGCGCGCCCATGACCACTGACAGCATCAGGCGCGCCACTCGTCCTTCCCATGCTGTTTGAAGCACGCCCATGGTATCTTGCGCGCGTCAAGCTGTCTTCTCTTCGTTTACTTCTTTGTTGACTTGCGTTTCTTCAGCCCAGAGCTCTTCACGGAAAAAAGCGAGTGAGCGAGCGCCACGGCCCTCGCTCGCGCGTCCTCCCTCCCCTCCTCCTCCCTTGCACGCCCTCGTCTGGCGCGTCGCGCCCCAACACGCGCTCGCTTGCTTGGCTTGCTTGCTTGCTTTCTCCCTCGCAGCGTTCTTTGAATCAGGTTTGCAAAGAAAGAAAAGAAAGACATTGAAAAAGAAATGCGCGACCAGCCGCCCCAAGCGATGATTGATGGAGCGTCTGCGCGCTCAAAAAGAAAGACGTGTTTGACACGTATGCACGTGGAACGTGCGGACGCTCAAAAAGCTACATGCATACCTTACAAGCGCATTATCCTACCATTCGTGGTACACGTGCACGATGTAGCCTTGGTGAAAATTAGGAAAAAAGACTCCCGGGAGCAGCAAAAAGTAACACTCGACGAGGAGAGCCCTCATCCGCAGAGACGACGATCATTCTTGGAGAGGAGACGATGATAATGGTTGACGTCATGCAAGCCATTTTTTCGTACCCCCTTGAGCGTTTAATACAGCGTTTCGCTGTATTAAACGGTGTCCAAAACTACGCGTCTCAAATGGGGCAAGAGAAGAAGGACGGCCTACAGAAGTACTTCGCAATGTCCGCTGCGACGGGGCAGCGGCGGCCAGGCCTGCTGGCCGGGACCGTCGTCGCCCCGGCGGCGGCCGTGGCGGTGGCGGCGGCGGGACTCTGGATGGCGACCCGTGTCTGGACAGAGAGTGACGGGTTGATTTCTTCACCAGGTCTCACCACGGGGTTTCTCAGGTTTGCTTCGTTTGCGGCCTTGGTCTTGGCCTTGGGGGTCTTCCTCGGCCCAAAGAACTCGCGATCAAACATGCATGTCGTCCCAAAGCTAGACAATGTGCGCGCCAAGCTCGAGGCTACCATCGACATTCTTCCACATCTCCCCGCGCTCCTGCCTTACGCGACGACATTGTTACCATACTCGCTGGAGCTTCTGAACGATATAGACCGCTTGGGACCCATGGTTGAAAGCATCATGGCCGAAAAACAGTACCTCATGCCGCTGTTGCCGCGACTCCTGGTGCATCGCGCCCTTCTTCTCGAATACATGGATGTGCTTGAGCCCCATGTACACAAGCTGGCCCCGCACTCAGAGGCGCTCCTGGATCACATGGATCAGCTCGTGCCCCACTTGGACGCAATGCGCCCTCACATTGACGACCTCATTTGTTTTCTAGAGGTGCGCGGCTGGGAAGACTCGCTCATGTACATTGATCAAATTTTGCCGCATATTGCCATCCTCGCACCACACACAAAGCGGCTTTGCCTGTACTATGACACTTTGCTTCCACACCTGCCCATGCTCGCCAAGTACATCGAATACATGGACGTCAAGGCAACGCTCGACGTGCTGGACCGCCTTATTCCACTGATTTCCTTCTTGCCGCTCGCTGACCAAAGCGGCATGCTATACTCGCGTCTCGTATGCAAGAGTATTCCGACCGTGGCGCGAATACTCCCTCCGCAAGGCCCCCCTGTGGTAAGCACAGATCTCGCCTTTGACAATGCCGCCGTCACCGCCTCTCCGTCGCCGCATCACCCCAAGTCGAAAGTACTGGTGCGACGGCATTTCGAAAGGAGTGCAAATGCCGTCTGTGGCGTCATGTCGCCGCTGCCAGGACGAATTCGCGCTCACACCATGAGTCTTCACGTGCCCGATGCCTACACGGATGCCTCGGGAGTTGTGCGCTACCACGTGGTGCTGGACTTTGCTTATGCACAAAGTATGCGCTATCGTGAGCTCCGAGCCTGGCATAAACTGATCGAGAGCCAAATTTCAAATTATTGCGGAATGCGCCTGCTTCCTTTTCCCCAAAAGACGTTCTGCGGCCGTAAGCTGTCCACGAGGGGCATTTCGCGCCGCCGCTTTGCGCTTGAAGACTACTTTGACAGACTCGCCGAAAACAGCCACATTCTCATCGAAGAGTCACCTGCCTTTCGGGCCTTTGTGCGCACTTTCTTTGCTAATGGTGACGAGACGGACTCCACGCTGCAAGACCTTGGGCCTAATGTAAGATAGATTTTTTTAAATTATAATCATGGGTTTGTGTTGTTCCTCAGTCTTTTGCAATTACTTTAGAAAATGTCGAGAGGCCGGCATAGTCTGAAACGATGCCACGTCACGTGTGTCAATCAAATGATTTTTTTTTAACGTAATTAATCGTCGCCGTCTATTCTATTTTATTCTATTGTGCGCTCTTCGAGGTCCCGAAGTGAGGATGGACACCGGCACAAACTGTCAGCGTGTCTAGCAATCTCAGCTGAGATTAAAAAAGAAGGTAGCTCAAATGCTCCATCTTTGAGATGTTTGTCATGCGTAGCGTAGCAGACGCACAATGTATGTTATGAGGTCAAGGTAATTCACATCAACGTCGCGCACCGCTTTCCTGAAGGAAAAAGAATAATTGTGCTTTACCGAATGAGGAAAAGAATATGGGCGCTGGGCATGCTTGAAAAAGAAAGAATGGGAAGAAAATAAAGAAAGAAAGGAAGGAAGAAAGAAAAATGAAAAAATTATAAAATCGATACGAAAAGAAAACGAAGTGCTTTGATTTGATTTGATTTGATTTAGAAAAAAGAAAAAGGGAAAAAAAGAAAATGCTCTCTTTTTTTTTCAATTTCCTCTTCTTTTTTTCTTCTCCTTTCGTCTCTTTTGTTTCTTTTCTTCAATCGTTCCTCCACCTTTTTGCGGAACTTTTTTTTAAAAAGCTTATCTCATTTTATTTATTTATTTTTTTTGCGTTCGTAAACAAAGATAGAAAGGGGGAAAAAACGAAGAAGAGATGGCTCTGCGTGTAAAGACCGTGTGGGCAGGCACGATGCAGACGGGTCTCCCGCATCGCCGGAACCGTAAGCTACGAGCGACAAATCCATCAAGGAAAATCAGTGTGCCGTCTTAAGAAGAAAAGGCGAGGCTAGCGGCTGGCAGCCTCGGTCCGCTTGCGCAAAGAGGTTTTCAAGTTAGCAATCTTGGTGGCGATCTTCTTGTCATCGGGAAAGTCGGCGGGCAGACGGCCGCCGTTCTTCTCGACAAGGACAGCCTTGAGCCAGGCCTGGAGCTCCTTTGGTTTCGTTTGTGGGTTCTTGGTGATTTCATTTCGCAAGAGCTCGCCGTACTCGTGGGGGAACTTTGCGCGCGGCTTCTTGCTGTCGTCGCCAGCGCCAACGCCCGAGACGTCGGTCTCGCCTCCCATGTGGTGGCCGTGCGGCTGATGGTGATGCTGGTGCATGGCCATATCCATAGGACGCTGCATGGCGGCACTCGTGTAGTTCATGTGCGGGTCAGTGTAGTGCTGCTGCTGCGCCACGGCCTGCGCGGGGGCCTGAGCGCGCTTCTTCTTTGAGACCTTCTTCGGGAGGCCCGCTGCCGTCGGGTAGTCGTGCATCATGATCTCCTGCTGGTGGGCGGGCGCAAGGATCTCCGCAATGCGCATGCGCACCTTTTGCGTGAAAATGGCCACGGGCTCATAGTCGTGGGACGCGTGCGTCGCGATGGGCACCTCGTGCGGCGAGAGGCCCAGCACGCGTGCGACGTCGGTCGGCGACGCGTTGGGCGAGAACAGCGGCACGAAGTTCATCATGTTCATCGCCATGTGCTGCTGCTGCTGGTGTTGCTGCTGCTGCTGTTGTTGCTGCTGCTGCTGGTGCTGCTGCTGGAGGAGGTCCATGGAGTTCACCTTCTTGCGCTTGCCGCCGCCCCCGCGTCCGCCCTGCCCAGCGTCGTCTCCAGCAACCCTGCGCGGCATTCCGCCGGCGCAGCCGCCCGCCCGCGCCTGCCTCGCCTTCTCCCGCGCGCCGCTCGCCTTCTCCCGCGCGCGCCTGCCGCGCTTCCTCGCGCCGCCGCTTTTTCCCGCGGCCGCGCGCTTTGCCGTGCCTCGCCTGCCTCGCCGCGCCCGCTTTCTTTCTTTCTCTCTCCTCTCTCGTTCGTTCGTTCGTTCGTTCGTTCGTTTGTTTGAACCCAGCCGAAGTGAGTCAACGCGCGCCTGATTGGAATTTGAAGGAGAGAAGAAAAGGGCAGTTCAATCAAACAGCCTGGCCCTGCGCGGCCGGCCCCCTCTGCGCCGCGCCCCGCAGCGCCCCCCTGCGGCCACTGCCCCTCGCCGCACAGGCGCAGCAGCCTTACGCGCAGGGCCGCCGTGCACCGCCCCTACCTGCGCCACTGAACGTGCCGGCACGCCGCTTGACTGTACCCACTGTCCCTCGGTAGCGCAGTGTGGCAACCTCTGCGGACTTGCGTGAAAGCAGAAGGCTTCCCCCTCCCGGGAGAACCTGGCTCACTCGCGGGGAAATATGGAAAAAGAAGCGGAAAAAGAAGAAAACGCGGAATTAGCGGGAAAAAGACGCCTGTGTTAAGGTGGGGTCACCGAGGGAAAAATCGGGATGCACAACCTATGGTACAGTAAGGAACGTACAGGAACAGCCGCCGTTGGGCCGATGGAAAGTCGGGGTCGGGCGAGGGAAAAATCGGGTAGGAGAAAGTGTAGGAGTGGACATAGGATGAAGATAAAAGGAAATAAATTGAATTTGACTTGAGAAAGTAAAATTGAAAGTTGAAAAAGAAAGAATTGTGAATTGAAAGAAAAATGGAAAGAGGGGAAAAAAAAAAAAAATAGAGCGGAAAAGCCTTTGTTCTGGAGAGGTAGTATATATATTGTAAGTAAAAAAGCGGAAACATAATAAAAACAACTTGAAAGGGGAGTGAAAAAAGGGCGAACGAGATGAAATGAAAAGGAGAGAAAAAGGAAGGGTCGAACGAAAAGGAAAAGAGAAGAGATGGAAACGTTGCAAGTGCGTGGCCGACGTGGGTAGCAGACTTCGTACAGGGTGTTTGGAGACGTGCTAGGCAAGAAGGCCCGTGGCATGTACGTCCGTAGACAGACGGTCCAGCCAAAGCGCATTGCCCTGCAGGTGTGCGTGAAGGACCTGCCAAATTGACCTTCTTTATGGACCCCGTCAAGGGTGACCTCCGGTTGAAGATCAGTCAAAAAAGAAAAGGAAAGGAAAAAACAATGGAAGAAAAAAACAAAACAAAAAAACAATTCGAGTGGGAGCGGGGGCTTTTAAAAAAAAGAAGACCATCCGGCAGAACGAGTTCGTATGGTATGTACACCTGGAGCGGCCGCACAATAGCAGCAGCTTCAGCAGCAGCAACACGCGATGGGCGAAGTCCGAACAGAACGATTTCAGAATGTCGACGTAGTATGGCACATGAATGGACCAATGTGGCAAGAAATCTGCGCTCTCACCGGAGCGTTCGTATATCGTTCATTGACGGTAATTCCTCAAAGAACAAAAGAATGGAAAAAAAGCAACTCGCTTTTACTTTAGGCAGGTGAAATTCCGCTTCGGGGCTAGCACGAAACGGGAAAGGAGATTGAAAGCTTCTCACGCTACTGCTCGGAGTTGGCTTCCATGTTTTGGTGTAGTTGGGTATGTTTCGGTACTGCCGGCTTCTGGCATCGACTTTAGTCGTCACCACGTCTATTCGGCCCCATAGTCCCAAGACGTGACCCTGGTTGAACGTTACGATGTAGGTTCATGATTGTACTACTGTTCTTTCGGGCACGAACCAAGCTTGATGCGGACATACGGTGCGGCCTTGTGCTAGTCCTCAACTCCGCGCGTTCCCACGGCTCGGGTCGATGCGTTGTCTCTGCGTCGTGACCTTGGTTCAACGTTACGAAGTACGTGCATGATTGTACTACTATAATTCCGGGCACGAACCAAGCTTGACGCGGACTTACGGTGCGGCCTTGTGCTAGTCCTCAACTCCGCGATCATCGCAAAAGTACCAGGTTCCCATGTATTTGGGCTCGTTCCTATGGCGCGGGTCGATGCAATGTCTCTGCGTCGTAACCCTTCGATATTTATCATCGAAAGTTTGTTTCTCTTACGAGCAGCTTCCTGCCTGACATCAGGTCTTTGGGAAGGTCCACTTCTTTATTGTGGTCCAATAGTTGTAGCGAGATCATTTCTCGGTCTATTCAACGACCGTAGCAAGAAGTTGCTCATTATATCGAGCTTGGCTTGATGAACTCCACAACGACTTCATAAAGTCTGAGCCATGTGGAAGTTGGGCCACGTATAACAGACCAATGAGGCAAAAAAAAGCGCGTTCTCATCTCAGCGTGTTTTTCTCCCCATGAAACCAAGATGTCCAGATCGTGCTTTGTTTGTTTTTGGGTGGGGCCAATGAAGCAAATCCGCACAATATGAAACGCAAAAACGTTCATAAGCGAGCAGCGGGGCCCCAAATTAGGGAAACGTGTTGAAGCGAATGACGAAATTGGGATCAAGGTGGTACTTCGGCAGCAACGTTTGCTTCTTCGTCATCTTCATTCTGTTCTTGCGAATGAACCTTGGAGGTCGTTGTTGCGAAGATTCTCCAAAAAGGAAGATGGGTAGAGTAGCGTTGTCGAAGGTTCGCGCGCGCGTACATGCTATTAACGCTTTCTGCGCACCACTGCTTTCTTGGACGCAGAAAAGAAGATCACCAAATTTTGCGCTTTGTTTCCCGCGACGATCACAACTCCCAACGCTTCTTCAAGTCATTTGTCGCCAACTCGACTTCGCCAACTTATCCCTCCCGCTCGTCATCTGGCTTCCCTCGCCTCGCGAGTTTCCCGGCGACCGCACTCGATCGCAAGCTCGCTCTCCGCGCTTCCCCCCAACTTCCGAGCGTTGGTCCCCTGCTCACGTCATCCCCTCTACTGCCTTCTTGCCCCGGCACATCTATCTCGGGTCTCCTCGCCCTCTGCACCCACACATGCAGAGATAAGCGACGCCGGCATGCGCTCCGCTCGGTCGCTCGCTCGCTCGCTCGCTCGCTCTAGGCCGACCCCGCCTCGCCGGCTCGGCAGCCCGATTTGGCCAAGCGCGGCGCGGCGTGGCGTGGCGTGGGGCCGAGGACTCGGGACTGAATGTCGGAGGAAAGCCGCGGAGTATGTAGGCAGGCAGGCAGGCCTATGTGGCGCTCTCTCCGAGTCCTCTCCCTTACACACAGGGAGGACCAGCAGTCAGGGCGCCGAAGCTCTCGGCCCAGGCGACCGGGGTTTCTAGGCTCTGCCTACCGGGGCCTCTAGCAGTCGCCTGGCCGCTTTTCTCCGCGCGACGGAATCCCGACTTGGAGGCCCGGAAGCGCGAAGGCGGCAGCAGGGGAACGAGAGCGGCGTGCAAAACCCGATCGATCAATCAATCAATCTCAATCGCTCGATCGAACGCATCGATCGACGACGCGAGAGAGGAGAGCGGAGCGGAGGAGAGTAGTTTACTCGTCTCGAATCGTCTCCTATCGTAGCAAGCGCGGTTTCAGGATTTGGCGTTGGGAGGACGTGAACGGCAAGAGAACATGGACGGCCTTATCGCGCTCGGTGCAGGGACGGTCTTCGGATTCGCGCTCGACAAAGCACACACGAATGTGCCCATGGTCATCTCGCAGCAAATGGAAATGCGCGACTTCACAATGATGCGCATGTTCCTCACCGCGAGCTCCACCTCGGCAGCCGTCGTTCTCGCACTGCACGCTCTCGGACTCAAGGAGCGCAAGGCCGAACGTGGCACCGCACTCGGCTTCAAGATGCTCGGCGGATACGGCGCCAATCTCGTTGGAGGCTTTCTTCTGGGCGCGGGCATGTACCTATCGGGAAGCTGCCCCGGCACCGTGTGGGCGCAGATTGGCGCTGGTATGCCCTTCACCATGAGCATTCTTGCCGGCGGTCTTTTGGGCGCCATTACCTTTGGCTACTTGGAAAGGCTCGGTCGCAAGAACCCCGACTTTCTCAAGCGTAACACTGCCGAAGAGTCGGACCTCATTCCCAGCTTTCTCCCGTACGCAATTGGATCGATCGCCTTTGTCGCCATGGGCGCCGGCGTTCTTGCCGCCCTCGACACAACCTTTCCTTGGCAGGACTCACAGGCCCGCATCCTCGCAGCAGCCCCTCCATTTGCGAACTACGAGCACGGCAAGCTTGACGCGCAGTACTGGGATCCTGCGCTCGCCGGCTTTTTGCTCGGCCTGCTGCAGATTCCGGTCCAGCTCAGCTCCGGCAAGGCTCTTGGCCAGTCCTCGGGCTGGGTGCTCATCGCCTCGTACATTGCTGGATTTTTCGACCGCAACCTCGACAAGAATGCCCCGTACCTGACTGCAGTGCGCGAGGAGCGCAAGCCGCTTTTTCAGGTCATTGTCTCCACCGGCATCATGGCTGGGGCTGCGCTCTCACAATACCTTAGCGGCTACCCGATGCTCGCACCAACCTATGGCTCTCACAATACCTTAGCGGCTACCCGATGCTCGCACCAACCTATGCCAACGGCGCAGGTTCCAACCTTAATGCCTTCGTGGGCGGCTTCCTGCTTCTTTTTGGCGCTCGTCTTGGTGGAGGCTGCACTTCGGGTCATGGTCTTAGTGGCATGGCCCAGCTTTCCATTGCATCTCTTATCACTGTCGCTGGTATGTTTGCTGGCGGCATGATTTCCGCTGCTGCTTCGGGCAACTTTGCCGAAATCAAGTTCTAAACTGCATTTCTAATGTTTATGTAAAGCCATCGTCATTTGACTCTGAAATCTCCGTTGCAAGGGGTTTGAATGTATTTTTACCTTGTGCGAAGCAAGCACTTGATTCTATTATCCCTTTGCACACTTTTTCCATCTTCAGGCTTTGTTTAGGTTGGAGTACAAGTTTCCATTCGTCTCTCGGGTCGATGGTGTGAAAAGAAATGACATGAAAGGGATGCACGTGCCCGCGCGTGCCTCCGAAACATTCAATCCGACGAATAAGATTGGCCGAATGTCAATCTTTTTGTTTTTCGCAGGCAGCGACCAAGAAAAGACCGAGCAAGCACACGAAACGCGGCCTGTAGCGCTCTACGCCATGTCCGCAAGAATACTGCTACACGCTTGGCTGAGGGTTTCCAAGTTGTGCTGTAGAATGCCACCTGAACCATGCGTGACAGTGCGATGCGAAAAAAAAAAGGCGGCATAGCCTAAAGCGTCGAGAAAAAAGTAAACAGCAAACGCAGAATCAATCCACGTGTGCACCGACCGCCCCCACCTCTCTCATCGCCCGCGCTCTCGCTCCGTGTCTCGCTGTCGAAGCGTCGCGTAAGCAAGCACCATGTCAAACAAGGCTCTCATCCTCGTCACCCCGTCCCGTAAGTCCCCCGCTTCGCGCGCGTGCGACGCCGCGCAGGAGTTCGAAAAAAGGAGATGGAGCAGGAGGTGAATTGTGGTGCAAGCAAGAAGGTCTGAGCGAGGGAAATGACGCGGACGCTCTGCGAGCTGCACGCTACTCGTGCTCTCGCGAGCGCGAGCGCGGGCGTGCATGCATGCATGCACGTCCGCGTCCTACCCTGCATCGTGAATGGGTGTTTTCTCGTAACGCGAAGCGGCGACAGCGTGTCTTGCTCGCACACGAGAGCGACGTCGAGCCCCCCCTCCGGAAAAAGAAAAGCAAAAGACCATAATCTCGGATACACCCAAGTTGCCTCTTGCGAAGAATGACAGGCTGACTAACAACCTTTTACCGCGCCTCTTGTGCGTTTTGACGAACATTTACAGCGCCGACGATCGCCACGGAGAACGGCCAGCGCCGTGTGATCACGTGGATGCAGACCAAGAAGATCCGCTACCAGGAGATCGATGCCATCGACGAGAAGGATGTGCGCAAGGAGCTGACGGCCATCAGCGGCGTCACCGGCAACTACCCTCAAGTCTTTATCACGGACGGCGAGGAGACCACCTACGTTGGTGACTATGAGAAGATCGAGTCCCTCGTTGAGCTCGACGATGTTGACGAGGAGATTCTCGCCAAGAACCCTGACCTCAAGACGTTCAAGATGGTCTTTGCCGACTGCAAGGAGGAGTAAGCAAAGCAACGTACGAGCCAAGCCTCCACCGCGCTCGAGCGGTTTCGCTCCTGTTCGCATGCAGGGAGGGGGAGAAGGGCCTGCCGGCTTGAGGTCGGAGGCGCAGGAATCCTCATTTTCTTGTTCTTGCGGTGCGCTGTCAGTGCAAGGCAAGCTGACGGATCTAATGACCACACTCGCTGCCGCCGTCCCCCCTGGCCAATCTCTAAAAATTAGCAATCATCTTTCCATGCCCTGCCCTCCTTGTGTATATCTGCCGGCACCTGACAGCGAGCTGCTCGCATGCTCGATCAGCCGAGGTCACCTCGTCGCGTCGATTCAGCGAGACAGGGGTGGAATCGACCGCGCCCGCAACGCCGCTGCGACGAAGCAGTCCAGGCTCCCCTTGCTCGCTCGTCTGCATGCTCGCGCCACTGCTCTTGCTCGCAGGCCCAATCCTCCCCCCCCCCTCTCCATTCCCGAATTCGTTCGCATGCCTCGACCTGGACGTTTCCTCAGGCAGCTGCCATGTGCCTACTTGGGTTTTGCGTCGTGCACGGTGGCGAATTGTCGTGCACATCCCTGCGTCCCAATTTTCTCAAGTCGAAGATGATGATGAGAAGGAGGATGAACAGAGAGCGCTTGCTTGCTTGTCTTGCCTAGCCTAGCCTAGCCTAGCCAAGAAAGCTCACTCCAACCCGACCCAAGCCGACCCGACCTCCACCATCTCCTGCCTGCCGGGTACGAGCAGCGGTTACGAGCCCGCGCCCGACGTGCACGACCTCGTCGAAGCACTCGAAGGGAACGAAGGAGGGAGGGGAGGAGGGCTGGACGGCGCAAGAGGGGATGGGAAGGAGGCTTCATTTTGTATTTGCTCTTGGCCACACGCCAGTCCCCGGCACGGCTGTGCTCGCTTCCCTGGATCACTTACACGCGCAGCGAGTTAGTAGTGGTCGAGTGGCCGAGAAACCCAGGCCGGCCGAGCGAGACCCAGCTGCAGAGCGCTGAGCTGAGAAGTAACTCAAGCCCAGCACGCACGTCGAAGTCTCAAGGAGTCCTGCAAGAGCAGGTCGTGCCCGCCAAGAGGACCACGAAGGACGACGGTATCGAAGTCGCCAACCAGCCACGCGAACAGCCACGGCAAGGAAAACACGCAAAGCTTGCTTGCTTGCTTGCGTGCCTGCGTGCTTGCCAGGCCCCAGCAAGCTTAACCCAGCCAAGAAACAAGCAAAGAAAGCATCCAAGAAACAAACCTGCAACGGGAGCGGTCCGCGCGGCCCTGCGCAAGGAAGGAGCTGCGCGAGAGCGGAGTCCGAGTCGAGCGCCAGGAGCTCGAGACTCGGCCCCGCACGAGGACGAAGCAGGCAGCGCGAGGCTCGACCGGCCCAGGAAAACACGGGCGAGGCCTCGGCAGCTTCGAGCTTGGCCGCGCGGAGAAGCGAAGCCACGCAGAGCAGAGCCACGCGACGCGACGCGACGCGACGCGAGGCGACGCGAGGCGACGCGAGGCGACGCGAGGCGACGCGACGCGACGCGAGGCGACGCGACGCGACGCGACGCGAGGCGGGGCGAGGCGACGCGAGGCGA